>JAAAKL020000009.1:0-168399 GCA_010016065.2 Carybdea cf. marsupialis auct. non (Linnaeus, 1758) | reverse complement strand
GTAGGACCACCCCGATGCGTCGCGCTCGCTGGCGCGGCGACAGGGACGCTAGCTGCTGGCCATCGATCGTCAACTCGCCGCCGAGGGCCGGCTGCATGCCGGCCAGGGTGCGCAGTAAGGTCGACTTGCCGGCGCCGTTGGGACCGAGCACTGCCACCATCTCCCCCGCCGCCAGCTCGACCGAGAGGCCGTCGAGCACCACCCGGCGTCGGCGCCCGCCGTAGCCGGCGATCAGCTCCCGAGCGGCGAGCAGCGGTCGATCGCTCATCGGCCGAACGATGCCTCGAGGTGCCGTCGCTTCAGGATGACAGCCCCGATCACCGGTGCACCGATCAGTGCCGTGACGGCATTGAGTGGCAGCACCGCCTGGCTACCCGGCAACTGGGCCACCAGGTCTGAGGCCAGGGCGACGGCGGCGCCTGCCAGCATCGAAGCGGGGATCAGCAGCCGATGATCCGCACTGGTCAAGAGTCCGCGCACCAGGTGCGGTACCGCCACACCGAGGAACGCGATCGGGCCGCAGAACGCGGTCACCGAGCCGGCGAGGATCGCCGTCGCTGCCAGAATCACATAACGAGCCCGCGTCACCGCGACTCCCATGGAGGCGGCGTAGCTCTCCCCCAGCAGTAGAGCGTTGAGCGGTTTCGACGTCAGCCAGGCCAGCCCCATACCGGCCCCCAGGACCGGCGCCAGCACCGTCATCTGACTCCAGGTAACGCCGCCGAAGCTGCCGAAGGTCCAGTTGACGTAGGACTGCACACTCTCCGCCAGGCTGAAGTGCATCAGCACCGTCACCAGGGCGCTGGTGGCGTAACCGAAGAGCACGCCGAGGATCAGAAGAGTCAGGGTCGACACCCGTCGCGCGGCGAGGAACACCAGAAAGAGCGCTGCTCCCGAGCCGGCGCTGGCCGCCGCCACCAGGCCGAAGTCACCGGCCAGTCCGAAGCCCGCGAGCAGCTTCGTCGTACCGACGCCGGCCGAGAGCACCACCACTGCCACCCCCAGGCTCGCCCCAGCTGAGACTCCGAGCACACCAGGGCCGGCGAGCGGGTTGCGAAAGAGCGTCTGCATCAACAGGCCGCTGACTGCCAGCCCGGCACCGGCCAGAGCCGCGGTGAGAGCCCTGGGTAAGCGGAGGTTGAGCACGATATTGCGCCAGGGCAGTTTCTCGGCCTCGCCGCCGGTGAGAATCGTCACTACCTCCGTCGGCGGGATCTTCGCCCCCGACCCGGCGACCAGGCTGGCCAGGAGGAAAGCCAGGGCGAGCGCTGCCAGGATCGCGAGGCGAAGGACGGCAGCTTGAGGCGTCAGATAGAGATCTTCCTCGGCGACCGGAAACATCGTCGGAGTGTACTGAAGCTAGCTTCCTGGAGACCAGAGCTAGGTCGTGTCTTGAAAGCTCGATCCGCCGCCGACATCTTCGAATCTTGAGGAGACGATGCCCGCCGACCCTGACGCTGATGACGCTCTCTACCCCTCGCGCATTTTTGCTTTGGCGACGATTAGACTTTTTACCTCGCACTTAAAGTGCGCGTTACAAGATAGGCGTCAGCATCATCATGGTCAAATAGAGCTTTCTCCCGAATCGGCGATAAAGCTCTGAGTTAGATAGTCCGTTCGCATCATACCGGCGGGCAGATACTCCGCGACACTCAGCCCAGAGCGATTTTGAACGCTTTAGGAAACACACTTCCAGCGCTGTGGATCGAGACTTCCCACTGTTTGACCCACTTCCACAGCAGTCGATCGAGGTCAAAAAGCGGGAAAGCACGCTTCGACAGTCTGAGCTTACGGTCTCCGGGGGAGGAAGAGTTTCGAGCTGGGGAGAACGAAGCCTAGGCTGAGCACAGCGCGATCTCGAGCGCCGAGAAGGTCTGTTTAGAAACGAGTAGCCCGAGTCCGAAGGCCGAAGATACCTTCGAATAGGGATAAGCTCGGAGCCTGACCGACACCCCAATGACCTTAGCTTGCGGAGATCGAAAACATGACCGAAAGGCCACGCCCCGTCGTGCTGATTGTGCGCGACGGTTGGGGACGCAACCCTCACCCCGAGCACAACGAGTTCAATGCCTTGCACCTGGCGTCGACGCCACGTTGCGACGCTCTGCTCCGCGACTATCCCTGGACGTTGATTCAGACCAGTGGCGAAGACGTCGGTCTGCCCGAAGGCACGATGGGCAATAGCGAGGTCGGCCATCAGAACCTGGGAGCTGGGCGCATCGTCGATCAGGAGTCAGTGCGCATCACCAAGGCGGTTCGTACAGGTGAGATCTTCGAAAATCCAGTACTGAAGTCAGCCGTGGACGACACCCGCGATCGCGGCGGCGCGGTCCACCTTTTCTGCATCGCATCCGACGCCGGCGTTCACGGCCTGCTCACTCACCTTTATGCCTGCCTTGAACTATGCCGCCGCCAGGAAGCTCAAGAGGTCTACGTCCACCTCTTCACCGATGGCCGCGATACCGGTCCCTACACTGGCCTCGGCTACGTCGGTCAGGCGCAAGCCAAGTGCGACGAGCTCGGCGTCGGCGAGATCGCCACCCTCTGCGGACGCTACTGGGCGATGGACCGCGACAATCGCTGGCAGCGGGTCGAGCGAGCCTACAACTGCCTCACCGCCCGCGGCGACGCGATGCCCCATTTTCAGGCGGTGACCGAGGCGATCCAGGACTACTACGATCACCCTGAGAACCCGAGCCAGGAAGGCGACGAGTTCGTCACCCCGCGGACGATCGGCGACGACCCGGGACGTTCGCGGATCAAAGACGGCGACGCGGTGATCTTCGTCAACTATCGCGGTGACCGACCGCGGGAAATCACCCGCGCGTTCGTCTTCGACGACTTTCACGGTCACGTCGCCCCATCCCCGGACGACGGCGAGCGTGGCTTTGACCGGGGCCCCAAGCTCGACCTCACCTACGTCACTATGACCGCCTACGAACGGGTGTTGAACGACTACGTGGCAGTGGCGTTTCCCAAGCCGCCGCGCATGGCCGATATCGGCGGCGCTTACCTCGAGGCCCGTGGCTTGACTCAGTTTCGCTGCGCCGAAACCGAAAAGTTTCCCCACGTCACCTTCTTCTTCAACGACTACCGGGACTCACCCTTCGACGGCGAATCTCGCCGCATGGCCCAGTCGCCGAGAGTGGCGACCTATGACCTACAGCCCGAGATGAGTGCCCGCGAGGTGGCGGATACGGTGCTCGAACGCCTCGACGCGGAGGACTGCGAGAACTTCATCCTGGTCAACTTCGCCAATACCGACATGGTGGGCCATACCGGCAAGCTCGACGCTGCCGTGCGCGCCGCTGAGGTCGTCGACGGCCTGGTCGGCGAAATCGTCGACGCAACGCTCGAGCGCGGCGGCAAACTGATCGTCACCGCCGACCACGGCAACTCCGAGCAGATGTGGGACCCGAACACCCAGGCTCCGCACACTGCCCATACCACCTATGACGTCGAGCTGATCGTGGTTGACCCCGACCTCAAGAAGGCTGCCACCGGTAGCCCGGAAACGCCATCGGCCACGCTGCGTCGCGACGGTCGCCTGGCCGATGTCTTCCCCACGCTTCTCGAGTTGATGGGCCTCGAGCCGCCGACTGCCATGTCCGGGCAGTCGCTCCTGACCTGACTCGGCCGGCGCGAGGCTGGCCTGGAGTGATGGCCAGCCCAGGCGAAAAGTTCGGCTCGGAATGATCAAAACGACGGCTGTTTCTCGCGGGTCGAGTCAATAACCCGCCTTGGAGTCTCGGTCCGATCGGTGTTCTGACTAGCGATCACCGTGACCGGTCCCGAAGCCCCCGAAGCACAAGTCGAGGCCATGTCGTCCTTGGACGATCGATGGCCAGGAGGAGACATGAAGTACGGAATGCCGGCTGCTTTCGCACGATCTGTTATCGCACTGTCTGCTGCATCCCTGATGCTGGCGGCAGCAGTGCTGGCCGCACCGCCGCCACAAGAACCGGGTGGACCGATGCCATCCCCCCTGGTGACACCGGAACCGCCGAAGTGGGAGGACCGCTCGGACTCCGAACTGGCAGCAGGTGACGTTTTCCAAACGACTGAGGTGCAGCGGATCGTCACCGATCTGTCGTCTAACGCCTCGGTCGATGAGATCGAGCTGGCACTGTTTGAGCTGATGCCACGGATTTACGGAGCGACAAATCGTGACCTGCCGGTCGTCGGCCAGGCTCTGGCTAGCTTGCGCCAACAGCCCAGTGCTGCCGCGGCGATCACGCTTCATTATCAGCAACTGCCCATCGAGGAATTCGAAAAGCGACTCGTCGTCGTCGGCATCCTGGGCGAGCTTCGGAGCGCCGCGGCTCTGGAATCCCTGCACGAGGTCACCTGGACACCGCTGCCGGCCATCGAGTCGATGCCGGAGGCACTGACGGCGCGAGATCTGGAGGAGATGGTTCAGGCCAAGGCGGTTCAGGGGCTCGCTTATCTGGCGACGCCGGACGCTGATGCCGCGGTGCGCGACGTGATCGTCGACCACGAGTCCTTGCACGTGCGAGTCTCGGCGATCGACGCTTACATGTGGAATCACGGCGACCGTCAAGAGATCGCCGACGAGCTCTACCGCCTGTTGCCGGCGGAGATGCATCTCTACGTCGAGCGGCCACGATTTCACCGCGGCATGAAGCCTGAAGAGTTTTCGCGTCGCCTGAGGCAATGGCGCAAGAAATGGGGTCGTGAGCCCGAGCCGACGCCCGAGCGCGACGTCCATCTTGAAGGAAGGGTGAAATGAGATCTTCAGCGAAAAGCAATTTACCGATGAAATCGGTCAGCTTCGCCTTCGTCCTAGCGCTCGCCTTGCTTGCCACCGACGTCGACGCCGTCTGCCCCAACTCGGTCGAGCAAAGTGAGCAAGCCCTCTGGAACGTGCACAACTGCTGGCCTACCTTTCGCGATTGGTTCCCTCCTCATTTCAAGTTGAAGGAGCACCGCTGGGATGGCGGCTGGGGTTGGGGATCTTGCGATCCGACCCAGGCCTTTCCCAAGATGTGGAACTCAGCCTACCTGCTCACCTACGGCCTGGACAGCTCGAGCCTTGGCCCCTGGCATAGCGATTTTGATTACTCTCGATGGGCCTCAGGTGAGATCCATGGCTTTCGCTACGAGGCGGAAGATAGCGACGACTCCCTAGCCAGGGCCAGGTGGGGTTGGTTCGTGCGTGATCGGGTGGATATGCGTTGTCCGAGCTTCAACCACCGCAGCGCGGGGGTTCGAGCGGGCACAATCTTGCACGAAGCCGCGCATCACATTACCCATTGGGAGCATCAGTCGAACCCGCGAGGCAGCAGCTGCACGGGTGAATGTTCGGACGACTGGTACTTCCATTTCTTGGACGACTATCCCTACGGCTCCCTCGCCGGTCATACCCATTCGATGAACCAGATCCAGATCGAGTATCTGTGCGATCTGGCCGAGTTCGGAGATTGGTGGGTCCCGAGCCTGATCGGTCTGGTCTCCGAAGGCGAAGCGAACCTTCGAATGAACAACCGGATCCGAAACCCGCCCGGTTGGACTTGCGGCACGCCGCGCCCGGTCTTTTCGCTGCCAGAGCCCCCCGAGCCGGGACCTTGCCCGTCGGGAACGGTTTGCTGCGGGGATGAGGTGGGCGGCGTGTGCATGGGCACCTGCGAGCCGGACGAAAGCTTCTGCCCTGTGGAGTGATCGGCCGCTTCTGACCGGCCAAGCTCTATTCCAATCGTCGGTGGAACATCAGAGGGTGCTCGCCTAAGAGACCGGGATGAAAAATCTCGATCAGGTCGGCGAGCACCAGGTCAGGACGGGCGGTGCCGGTCTCCCAATAATCACTGCCGCCTTCCGGATTGCGCCGCGCGTCGTTATTGAACACTCGACCGTTACGAAACGCTGCGACGTCGGCGAAGCGCTCGTCGATCGCTCGCAGCTCCTCCAGCGAGCCGGCGGTGCTCGGATGCAGCCAGAACTCGGCGTCAAAGGCTCGCTCATAGACGCTCTCGAGATCGAGCGGCAGGCTGCCGGTGGATTCCTCCTCGGCCCATAGATAACGAGCCCCGGCGTCGGCCAGCATCAAAGCGAAGAAGCTCTGCCCTCCGGGCATGTACCAGGTCTCCCCCATGGGGGCGCTGGTGAACACTGTCGGCCGCCCCTCCCCGACTTGGGAACGCACGGTCTCGGCCAGCTCGCGATAACGCTCTTCGATGGCTGAAAATGCGGCCTCTGCCTGGCGCTCGCGATTGAAGAAAAGTGAGCTGTAGAGGATCCACTCGGCACGACCCAAGGCTGTATTTTCGAGAAACGATGGCACCAGCGCCACCGGCACGTCGAGCTCGCGCAACTTGCCCAGCAGACCGGTATTGGGGTCACCGAGGCTGTCAGCCAGCAGCAGATCCGGGGCGGCCTCGAGCACCAGCTCGACGTTGATCCCCGGCGCTCCACCGATCTCGATCATGGCGCCGGCGTCGATTCGACGACGCACCTCGGGAGAGTTGACGTAGTCGAACTCGTCGTGGCCGAGCAGGCGATCGACCAGCCCCAGTCGCACGATGTGCGGTATTTCGGTGGTCGAGGTGGTGATCACCGTGCGCGCCGGAATCTCGATCGTCGCTACGCCTTCGAACCCCTCGGGTCGTGGCGTGCCGCAGTGCACCAGCAGATATTGCAGGCTGTGCTCGGCCCCGGGCCACGGCTCGGCGACGGTGACCACCTTGTAGTGGCGATGATATTCGACCCGAAACTGTTGGGCATGTCGGGGAGAAATCTTGTCGGGGAAGTAGTCGACTTGCGGGTCAAACCTCTCGACACATTCCTCGGCGCTGGATTCTTCGGCGACCTCGGTGCCCGATGCTTCCGGCGCTTCTGACGGACTGGCGGTCTCGATCTCTGTCGCCGACTGGCAAGCCGTCAGGAGCAGCAGGCTCAAGAGAAGGCAGGCGCCAAGTTTAAGCATGTTATGCATCGTCATCTATGATGTCAGGCTTTGAACGCTCTCGCGAGGGGCCCGTACCGGCGGCACGATGTAGGGTGCACAACGCGCACCGGTGCGCATTGCCCACCCTACCCACAGAAGACGTCAGGCTTATTGCAAGACCAACTAACTTCGCTTCGTTTACCATATCGCTTCCCATCCAAGACGAAGAAAGGACGACAGATGCCGAGACGACGCAGATTCCCCCAACGCGCTCCATGGGTCGTTGGCCTCCCCTTGCTCACCCTTCCCGCTCTCCTGGCCTTTGCCGGCCCCAACGAAGGCGGCGCCGAAGGCTTCGAGGTCTTGCCGGCCGATTTGATCGAAGCCGCGACGGCCCTGCGCAATCAGGCGCTCGAAAGCGCCGACGCCTATCGCTTTGTCGCCGATCTGACCACCGAGATCGGACCGCGGCCGGCCGGTTCCGAAAACGACCGCAAGGCGGTGGCCTGGGCCACTCAACGGCTCAAGGAATTCGGTCTCGAGGTGCGCACCGAAGACGTGACGGTGCCCCATTGGGTACGCGGTGAGGCTAGCGGGCGCATCGTAGCCCCCTATCCCCATCACGTCGAGTTGGTGGCCCTCGGCGGCAGCATCGGCACTCCAGTCGGTGGCATCGAAGCCGAAGTGATCGAGGTCGAAGGCCTCGAGGCGTTGGCGGAGGTGCCCCCGGAGCAGGTGGCAGGCAAGATCGTATTCTTCAACCGTCGCATGGAGCGCCACCCCGAGGGTGCGGGTTATCGAACGGCGGTCGCTGCGCGGGCCCTCGGCCCCACCCGCTCGGCGCCCCTGGGAGCCGTGGCGGTCCTGATCCGCTCCGCCGGTACTTCGAAGCATCGCTTCGGCCACACCGGCGGTACCCGTTACCAGGACGACATCAAGCGAATTCCAGCGGCGGCGCTGTCCAATGCCGACGCCGATCTGCTCGAGCGTCAGATCGCCACCGGCAAGCCAGTGCGATTCCGCCTCGAGCTCACCAGCCGCAACCTGCCGCCCGAGACCTCGGCCAACGTCATCGGTGAGGTCCGCGGTCGAGAAAAACCGGAAGAAATCGTGCTGCTGGCCGCGCACCTGGACTCCTGGGATCTCGGCACCGGAGCCATGGACGACGGCGCCGGTTGCGCGATCGTCTCGGAGGTCGGTCGCATGATCGCCGCCTTGCCTCAAGCCCCACGACGCACCCTGCGAATCTTTCTCGCCGCCAACGAGGAATTCGGCCTTTCCGGTGCCCGCGAATACGGCCGCCTCCACGCGGACACCCTTGCCCAGCATGTCGCCGCCCTCGAGTCGGACTTCGGCATCGGCAAGGTTTCGGTCTTTCGCTCGCGGGTCGCCGAGGGTGACATGCCCCTGGTACGTGATCTCGAGCGTCTCCTCTCCCCCCTCGGCATCAGTCATCGCGATTTCCCGGCGTTCGGCGGCGCTGACCTGCGACCGCTCCGGCCGGCACGAGTACCGTTCTTCGATCTACCCCAGGACGGCACCGACTACTTCGATTACCACCACAACGCCGACGACACCCTCGACAAGCTGTCGGCCGACGATCTGAAGCAGAACGTCGCCGCTTACGTCACCGCGGCGTACGTGCTGGCCGAAACCACCCACGATCTGGAACGGGCACCGGAGTGGCCGGAAGAGTGAGCCAGAACCTGCTTGAAGACCGACCCTAAACGTGGCCATGGAAAGGCCCGGCGCAGGACGCCGGGACTCTCATTCAACAGGAGGCAAAGAACCGGAAGAGCCCACGATGCCCGAGAAGAACCCCGCCATCGATCCGCGCCTGACCCCGCACCTCGGTACCGCCGAGGCCATTGCCAAACTTCTTCACCCTTATGTGGAGGTGGTGGTGCATGACGCTGCCAAGAATTGCATCGCGGCCATCTACAACAGCATGACCGGTCGGCGGATCGGCGATCCCTCAGAAATCGAAGACCTGGAAGGTCTGGCCTCCGGCTCGAAGGTTAACGGTCCTTATCGCAAGCGGACGTTCAACGACGGAGAGATCAAGTACGTCTCGAGCGTCCTGACCGACGTGGCCGGGGAAACCATCGGCCTCATGTGCATCAACTTCGAGGTGACGGCGCTACGTCACCTCGTGGACTCCGGTCGGCGTTTCTTGAATTCGATGGAGAGCTCGGAGTCTTTTGACGCGCTTTTCGACGATGATTGGCATGCCCGAATCGACGCCTTCGTGCGTCAATACCTTGAAGATCGATTGCTCAACCTCGGGAAAATGACCCGAGACCAACGCCTGGCCTTGGTGGCGGCTCTGCGAGACGCCGGGGCTTTCCAGGCCAAGGCGTCGGCGAATTACGTCGCTAACGTGCTCGGCGTTTCGCGCTCCACGATCTACAACGACCTGGCGAAGCTCCCCGAAGTGTCGCCAGAGGGTTAGATCAGCCGGTCCTGATCACCTGGCCGAGACCGAGGTGCTCGGCAGCTTCGAGAGCGAAGACCGAAATTGCAGTGTCTTGCACGCCCGTGCCGGTGAGGTCGCAGACGGTGAGCTCTTCTTCGGTGCGGCGTCCGGCGTGTTGCCCGCTGGTGACGTCGCCTAACTCGCAGGTCTTCAGCTCGACCTGTCGAGAATCGGGTACATGTTGAAGCTCGCCCAAGCGCCGGCATTGGGCCATCCGATCACACACATACAGATCGGCCTTCAAGAGGACCTTGGCGTCGAGCTCCTGTTTGCCGGGTAGATCTGAGCCCATGGCGGTGATGTGTTGGCCCGGAGCCACCCATGCGGCCTCGAGGAGCGGCTCCGTGGCGGCCGTGGTGGTGACGATGGCGCGGGCTTCCGTGGCGACGGTGCGGGCCGAATCGGCGACCTCGACGTCGATTTGCGGTAGCCGCTGCCGCAGGCGCTCGGCAGCCCTCTCGGCATGAGGAGGAGTCCGGCCGTGAATCAACAGGCGACGGAAAGGACGAACGAGGTGAAGGGCCCGGGCTTGCAACTCCGCCTGTCTGCCGGTGCCGAGAATGCCAGCGGTCTCCACGCTCTCGGGCGCCAAGTGCTTGGCCGCCACGCCGCCGGCGAGGGCCGTGCGCAGGTCGGTCAGAAATCCGTTGTCGAACAGAGCTGCGTTGCAGAAGCCGGTCTTGGCGTCTAGCACGACCATCAAGCCACTGCCGGACGGCAGCCCCAAAGCGAGATTGCCAAAGAATCCTGAAGCGATCTTCACCGCGAATCGATCCAGTCCGGGGATGAAGGCGCTCTTGATATCGACATCACCGACATGCGACGGGTCGGCCTTCGGATCACTGATCGAAATATGTTGGACCGGCGGCATGTCGACCGACCGTTGCGACAGCCAAGTGAAGGCGTTCTCGACGGTCTGAAGGGTGGCGTGATCCAGCCCCACGCATTGGCGAAGGTCGGTTTCGGTGAGGATGCGGATCGGTGGCAGGGTCGGGCTCATGGATCTGCTCCGGGAGCATCACCGGATGGCGGTGACGAAGGTAGCGGTCTTGAGAAGGCCAAGAATATCGCCAGCATCACCGTGGCGGCGAGCAATAGGGCGGCGAGCGGCGGCAGACCGAAGGACGTCGGCAACAGGCCACAGAGGGTGGCTGAGCTGGCCGCGAGCAGGGCGTAGGGCATCTGGGTCCGCACGTGCCTGAGGTGGTCGCAGTCGCAGGCGATCGAAGAGAGAATTGTGGTGTCCGAGAGGGGTGAGCAATGGTCCCCGAAGACGGCACCGCCGAGGACCGCGGCGACGGTCGCGGCCATCACTTCTTCGGCGTGGGCGCCGGGAGTCTGCAAGGCTTTTTGCCATAGCAATGGAATCGCCAACGGCATCAAGAGGCCCATGGTGCCCCAAGCAGAACCCGTCGCCAGCGAGACGGCGGCCGCCATCACGAAGACGATGGCCGGCAGCAGGGTGAGCGGAACGGCGCCATCAATCCAGGTGCCGAGATAGGCGGCGGTGCCGAGGATCTCGGTCGTATCCGCCAAGGCCCAGGCCAAGACCAGCGTGATCAGGCCGAGTAACAACGACTCGACGCCTTGAACCCAGGCGCGCATGGTCTCTTGGAGCGAGAGTCGACGGGCGCTGAGGGTGACGGCGACGGCGGTGAGCGTGCCGAAAAGCGAGCCGCGAAGCAAGGAGATCAAGGCATCGGCGCTGGCAATCCGTTGCCACAGGGATGTGCCTTCGCCGGTCGCCCAGAGGCTCGCGAGCATGACAGCCACCATCACGGCGATGGGCAGGACGGCGAGCCAGGCGGAGCCCAGGTCGATCCCACGCTGGCTCGAGGTCACTTCGGCTTCAGACGATGTGATGTCCCCAGTGGCGGCTTCGGCTTCGGCTTCGGCCATGGCACCGAAATCGCGACCAGATACCGAGACGACCAGGACCAACAGCAGCGCCAGCCAAGGGTAATAGCTGTAGGCGAGCGACCGGAGAAAAAGCCCGTAGGGCTGAATCTCGTCATTTCCCAGAACCTTCAGAGATTGCTCGACGACACCGACCTCGAATCCGATCCAGGTGGTCATAAAGCCGACGGCGGCGAGTGGCGCGGCGGTGGAATCCACCAGGTAGGCGAGCTTCTCCCGCGAGATACGGAAGCGATCGGTGATCGGCCGCATCACGTTTCCGACGATCAGCAAATTGGCGTAGTCGTCGAAGAAAATGAAGAACCCGAGACCCGCGGTCGAAGTCTGAGCGCTGCGCCGACTGCTGGCGAGCCGAGTCAGGTGGCGGGCCATGCCGCCCATCCCGCCATTTTGAAGGCAAATGCCGACCATTCCGCCGATCATCATGGAGAAGAGCAAGATGCTGGCATGATCCCGATCCGCGACGGCGCTCAGCACGTGCCCCTCGAAGGTCTGGCCGAGGCCAACCCAGAGTCCCCGACCGTCGAGACCGGCGATCGCCCAGGCGCCGATCCAGGTGCCGGCGAAGAGTGCGGGCACGATGGATCGACAGAGCAAAGCCATGAGAATCGCGACCAGAGGCGGAGCGAGGGAGATCCAGCTCGGTGATGCCGCGATCGAATCTCCGGCTTCGGCCGCGGCGCGCGAGACCACGAACGCGGCGATCGCGCAGACCAAGCCCGCGCTAACCCACCGCGAGCGAAGAGCCAGCAGCCCAGCGACTTTTCGCGACAGAGGATCGAGAGTCGAAGAACTCAAAGACGCTCCCCTGCCAACGCCAAGAGCTTGCCCATATCGACGTTGTTGCCGGTGCAGACGACGGCGACTCTGCCCTGATCGACCGGCGACGCGCCCGCAAGAGGGCCGAGCAAAGGCGCCAAGCCGATGGCTCCCGCGCCTTCGAGGACTTGACGTTCTTCGACCAATGCATGCACCATGGCCGCCGCGATGCGATCTTCAGGCACCCGGATCACCCCGTCCAGCAGCTGCCGGCAGATTTGCACGGTATATCGATTGTCCGAGGGAAGGCCGCCGGGAAGCGCGTCGGCGTAGCTGGGCTTTTCTTCGACGTCGACGATCCGATCGGCCTCGAGGGCATCGGCCATCGCCGCCCCATGGGCGACGGTGACGCCGATGACGCGGATGTCAGGTTGTAGCGCCTTGGCCGCGATGGCCACGCCGCTAATCAGGCCGCCCCCGCTCAAGGGCACCAACAGCGTGTCCACCTGGGGCCATTGCTCCAGGATCTCCAGCGCCAAGGTCCCCTGGCCGCAGATCACGTCGGCTTGATCGAAGGCGGATACCATGTGCAGGCCTTCTGTGGCAGCGAGCTCGAGGGCGATCTCCAGAGCCTCGTCTTGATCCCGGCCGCCGACCACGACGCGGGCGCCGAGGGCTTCGATGGCTTGCCTCTTGACCCTGGGCACGAGCGTCGACAGGCAGACGGTCACGGAGATGCCGAGCTTCTTCGCCATATAAGCGAGGGCTCGGCCGTGATTTCCGCTCGACTGCGTCACCACCCGCGGATGCTCTACTGTCTCCTGCAGGCGCAGGAGCGCATTCGTGGCCCCTCGAATCTTGAACGAGCCGGAAGGTGAGAGCGATTCGAGCTTGAGGTAGACCTCACGCTCGTCGGAGGTGAGGCTTGAGGATGGGACCAGCGGCGAGGTCGGAATCCACGATCGGATGCGTCGGGCCGCGTCTCGTATCTGGGAGAGATCGGGGAACTCAGGCAGCTCCGAGTCGCCAAACGGTGGACGGGTGGGCATGGGTGTCCTTGATTCAGGAGCCAGTGGCTGGAGCCAAGTGGAATATTTTGACCATCTTGGACTATTGTGTCTAAAATCGACCAGTGAATCAACACGACCGACTGGCCCCTCAAAGCGGAGGGCTGTTCGGCAAAGAGAGGCAGAAAAAAGAATGGAAATCGAGGAATTCGAACTGGAGCGAATGCAATCGATCTGGGAAAACGAGGTCGAGATCAATCTCACCGAGAGTGGTGTCCACCCTTACACCCTGAGGGAGCTCTTGACGCCAGACGAGATCTCGGAGCTCTTGGACCTGCGTCTGACCTACGGTTGGACCAATGGGTCACCGGATCTGCGAGACTCGATCTGTCGCTACTACCCAGGAGCGGGGCGCGATCATGTCCTGGTGACCAACGGGTCGGCGGAAGCGAACTTCCTCGCCATGTGGACTCTCATCGAACCGGGTGACGAGATCGCGTTCATGCTGCCAAATTACATGCAGATCTGGGGCTTGGCGCGGTCGATCGGCGCCCAGGTCAGGCCTTTTCACCTGCGTTCGGACGGCCGTCGTTGGCGTCTCGACCTGGACGAGTTAGAAGAGGTCGTGAATGCTAAGACCCGGGCGATCGTGGTCTGCCATCCCAACAATCCCACCGGTGCCCTCCTCACCGAAGCCGAGATGGATCGGATCGTGGAGCTCGCGGATTCCGTGGGGGCCTACGTCTATGCCGACGAGGTGTACAAGGGCGTTGAGCTGGACGGGCTGGAACGTCCCAGTTTTTGGGGCCGCTACGATCGCGCGGCGGTGGCGTCGGGCCTGAGCAAGGCGCTGGCCCACCCCGGATTGCGCATCGGCTGGTTGGTCGCTCCCCAGTCGCTCATCGCCGCAGCCTGGCATCGTAACGACTACACCACCATCACCACCAGCCTGCTCTCGGAGAAAGTGGCCGAAAAGATTCTGCAACCGGAAACGCGCTTGGGCATCCTGGAGCGCAACCGGGGCATGTTGCGGCAGAACCTCGAGCTTCTCGAAGGGTGGATGGCCGAGCGTCCGGGCAAATTCCACCTGGTGCCACCCGAAGCCGGCGGTATGGCGTTTATTCGCTATGCCTACGACATCGGCTCGACCGAGCTCGCGAAGCGGTTGCGGGAGGAAAAGAGTGTCTTCGTGCTGCCGGGTGACGTCTACGGTATGGATCGGTATCTGCGACTGGGGATCGGCGAGCGGGCCGAAGTCCTTCGCCGAGGCCTGCATTCGCTCGGAGAATTCTGCGACGCATGGGAGGCCAACCAGTGATCGCTACCCTGCTCGCTCGAAGGCTCTTCATCGCCGTGGTCCTGGCCGTCTCCCTGTTTTGGGTGAGCGGCTGCACGATGCTCGAAGTGATCAAGCTCAACAACCAGGACCTGACGGAGTTCAGTGTCGACGGCGATCGCCTCTACATGGCCCACGAGGTCAACTCTCGGACCCTCGATCAGTTCAACGCCGTGGTCGAGCAGCACCCGACGGTCAAGACCCTGGTTCTGACGGTCGTCCCGGGCTCGGTGGACGACGAGGTCAACCTGGAGCTCGGTCGGCGAGTGCGCGAGCTCGGTCTACACACCCACTTGGTGAGCGGCGGCTTGATCGCCTCTGGCGGAGTTGACCTCTACTTGGCCGGAGTCGAAAGGACCCTCGGCAAGGGCAGCTATGTCGGCGTGCATTCGTGGGCGGCCGGATTCGGAAAAACCGGCGCCGTCGTCCCTCGGGACGATCCGCAACATCGCCTCTACCTGGATTACTACCGGGCCATCGGCATCGCGGATGAGTTCTACTGGTTCACTCTCGAAGCAGCTCCGGCCGGAGAGATGCATTGGATGACGCTCGAGGAAGTGGAGCGCTTTGGCATGACCACGAAACCCTTGGTTGCGTCTGACGACGGCTCGGGTCCTTTCGCTGAGCAGCTCGCCGTGATTCACGATGAGGTGGAGAGCCGGCTCGAAGATCGTCCCGTGGCCGTCGACGAGACCCATTAGATTCTTGTGAACAACGGAAGGGGTGAGGCCTGCCTCGCCCCTTCCGCGATCTACTGACAAATCGGGTCGGAACCGCACGGCCCGCCTTCGTCGTCGACTTCAATCGTGCGCGTGGTCGTGTCGGTCAGGCCGTCGTCGTCCCGGACCGACAGGGTGATATGAAAGAAGCCGGAACGGGTGTAAGTGTGGGTGATGTTGCGACCGCTGCGGGTCGAACCGTCGCCCATGTTCCAGCTGTAGTTGGTGATCGTGCCGTCGGGATCGGAGCTGCAGTTAGCACTGAAAGACACCGAGATCGGCGGCGGCCCCGTCGGGTTGACGACACTGAAGCAAGCGTCCGGCGCCGCCAGATTGCTCAGGGTGAAGGGAGTGGTATAGCCGACGTAGTTATTACTCTCGTCGACCTCAGTGATCGCCTGACTGCCGTCCACGTGCCAGCCGAAGAAGTAGTTGCCCGCGGGCACCGAGGTTGGCACCGTTAGGGTGACGTTGGGACTGGTCACCGCACCAGCGCCGAGGGAAAAGACCGCCGATCCGATCTGGCGATCTAAGGTGCTGATCCAGCGATTGGTCGACAGATAGAAATTCACCCGCACCGAAGATTCATGGAGCGTGCCACGGTTCTCGAGGGTGAACGGAAACGACACCGGGCTGTTGGCAAAGACAAGAGGCGGCGGCACGATCTCCGACGCCCGGCCGGCGGCACTGCGCCGATAGGCGGAGGACGCCAGATCGCGAACATGGACCGGAGTGCCGTAAGCCGCGCGATTGCCCGCAAGATCGTCGGCATGGGCCTGGACGAGGTTGGAGTTACCGACCACACCACCCGCCGGGTAGAAGGAGTTCATGGTCGCCAGCCGGCGGTCTTCATGTTCGAGGCCGAAAGCATGGCCGAATTCGTGGACAGCCACCAGCGCCAGGCTGGTCGCAGCATCGCCGGGATCCGGTTGGGTGTCAAAGCCCCAGCTCCGCGCCGGGTTGAACAGCACGTCGACTTCCGTGATCAGACCATCGCTCCACAAGAAGCAGATCTCATGGCGCCGGATGGCGACCGCCAATTCGCCGGTGCCCCAGTCGTAGGAGGAGTTGAACAGGATGTCGTTATAACCGTCTCCTGAGTTGTAGTTGTTATTCATGTCGAAATCGAGAGTATTGAAACGAAAGTTAGTGCCGGGAGCGATGTTCCAGGCATCGCGGCCGACCAGCAAGGCGTCCCGTTGGGAGGTCGAGAACGGGAACGAATCGGTGTCGATCCAGAAGGTGACGTTGTCGCGATTCCAGATCTCGGGCCCGCCATTGCAGGTCGGCAGGTTATAGGCGCTGGCCGGTGCGCTCGCCATCGTCAGCGCGAGGGCGGCGAGCACAAAACGGGTGAAGAGCAAACTTGAACGGTTCATGGTTGAGGTTTCCTTATCGAAGATGTCATTCTGGAGGTGTTATCGGCGCGGACGTTTGGGGCCAGGGACGCCGAAAGTCGCCGGCGTGTCGGTGATGGGGTCGGCGGAACGGACTTGCTTGCCGGCCACGAAGCTTGACGCGTTGGCGACCTGGCGCTTCGCGATCAGGGCACGCAAGTCGTTCATGAGGTCGTCGACCACTGCCGGCCGCAGTCCGTCTTTGCCATCAAGCGCGCCAGCGCCTGCTGAGTCGACGGCCATCTCGTCGATGGTCACGCCCTCGGCCCACAGCAGCTCGGCTTCCGGTCCCTCAGGAGCGACGTCAGGAATCAGTTGCCAGCGGCCTTGCGACAGGCCAGCGAGAGGCCGTCCGGCATGATCAACCAGCATCGAGGCACCGTCGTCTGAGCCGGCTTCGAGCACCCGAAACTGGCCTTGCCACCAGCCCAGGACCGGGCAGCCGACGTCGCCATTGCGCTCGACGAAAAGTAGGTAGCGGCCACCGAGCTCGAACGCCGGCATGCCGACGACTTCGATGAAGGAGCCTTCGACCTCACCACCGGCCAAACGCAGAGTGAAGGTATCGCTCAGGGTCTCGCCCTTGAGGGTGTCTTCGACCGTGAAGGTGACGTAGCGATAAGCGAACTGACCGTCACCGGTGGCCATGGTCACTTCGTCGAACGCGGTACCGACGAAGATCAGCTCGGCGCCGTCGACCAGGTCGACGGCCTCAAAGGGCAGGACCGTGGTAGCCGACGACGCAGTCGCGACCAGCGCGAGCAGAAGCGTCAGTAACAGTCGGCGAAGGTTTAGGATTGCAATATCGGACATGGTTCTAGGTGCTCCTTGGGGAATTCAGACCTGGGTGTCGGCGGCTGTAGCGGCCACCTTTCACTTTGAGGGACAAGCGATCGACCTTCGATTGCTTGCTGGTCTCGTTGATGAGGCGTACGCGGTCTTTCCCTCACCCTTTGTGAAGAAGCTCAAGAGCGCCCCCTGACTCTGAGCCAAATCCTCGGTAGCGAACCTATAATCCGTCGCTTCTACCACGACACGGGAGGTCACGGTCTTGATTCGAAATCATCAGAGAAGCTTGGCGCTTCTGGTGCCTGTGCTAGGGATCGTTCTTACGCTCCGGCCGCGGGTCTGGCGGCCCAGGTGATTGACTCCTTTCAAAAGATCCTTTCCCGCCTAGTGCCTCAGCACAAGGAGGAGGTTGCAAATTTGCATTCGAAATGCAAAATTGCAAGCTGTGACCTCAACGACTTACCTCCGCCGTTCGCTAGAGTCGACGCTTCTCGAGGCAGCTCAGGAGTTCCCTGCCGTGGTGCTCACGGGCCCCCGGCAATCGGGCAAGACAACTCTGCTCAAGGCTCTTTTCGGGGAGTCGCACCGCTACCTTTCTCTCGAGCTTCCCGACGTCCGGGCCGCAGCGCTCGCCGACCCGCGCAGCTTCCTGGAAACTTTTTCGCCGCCCGCGATCTTCGACGAAATTCAGTATGCTGCTGAACTGCTGCCTTACATCAAAGAGCGCATTGACACAGCGCGGGGACGTAGCGGCCAATACATCCTGAGCGGCTCGCAGAACCTCCTGCTGGTAGAGAAAGTCACCGAGTCGCTCGCCGGGCGGGCCGCTGTTACGCATTTGCTACCCCTATCCTCACAAGAAGCCACAGGACGGCCTGAGCGAATCGGAGCCTGGTGGACGCCGGTAGACAACCCTGCGGAGGTGGCCGGCGACGAAGCCACGCTTGCGTCAACGTCTCACCTCGCCTTCGGCGAGCTGTGGCAGACCTTTCTTCGTGGCGGTTATCCCGAGCTTGTCACCCAACCCGAGCGTAACTTCCGCCTGTGGCATTCGAGCTATATCCAGACCTATATCGAGCGCGATGTGCGGACTCTGCGTCAGATCGGGGATCTGACCCAGTTCCAGAGCTTCCTGAGGGTGCTGGCGGCACGTAGCGGTCAGCTGCTCAACTTGAGCGACGTCGGTCGAGATCTCGGACTCGCCACCAATACGTGCAAAGCCTGGCTCTCGGTGCTCGAAGCGAGTTATCAGATCTTCGTTCTTCGTCCCTACTTCGCCAACATCGGCAAGCGCCTGGTCAAAACTCCCAAGATCTACTTCACCGACGTCGGTACCCTATGCTTTTTGGCAGGCCTGCGCGACCCAGAACACGCTGCCGCCGGCCCGCTCGGCGGCGCCATCTTCGAGACCGCGGTCTTGACGCAGCTTGTGCGGACCCTGAGTCACCTCGGAGAGCCGCCGCGAATCTACTTTTGGCGCACGTCAACGGGGGTGGAGGTTGATTTCATTGTTGAGATCGGCGGCCGGCTGGTACCCCTCGAAGTCAAGCTGTCCGCCACGCCTCGGCCGCCGATGGCCGCGTCGATTTCCGCCTTTCAGAAAGACCTCGGCTTTCAGGCCAGCGCTGGCTACGTGGTGCATCCGGGCGACGTTCGCTTACCGCTGGGCTCCCGGGTCCTGGCTCTACCGTTTGCTGACCTCTAGGCGCATCAAAGTGCAACTCCATCAGGCTTCTCCGACCGAGAAGAGATCCTTGCGCTCAACTTATCGCAGAGATCCATCTTGAGGGCCACCCGAGTCTTCGCACAAGATAGGCGGCGTGAGCAACACATCTGAGAAGCCCTGGAGCCGTGACTCACCGGATGGCCCTTGGGACGTCGTGGTCATCGGTTCCGGCATGGGCGGCATGACCTGTGCCGCCTTGCTGTCCAAGCTCGGCCGGCGGGTCCTGATGCTCGAACAGCACTACGTGCCCGGAGGTTTCACCCACGCTTTCCCGCGCAAGGGTTACGTCTGGGACGTCGGCGTACATGCCATCGGCGAGGTCACTCGCCACACCTTGTCGGGGCGCCTGTTGCACCGGCTGACCGACGGCCGGCTGCGTTGGGCGTCCCTCGGCTCGGTGTACGAGGAGTTCTATTTTCCCGGTGGCTTTCGGATCGACTTTCCGGACAACCCGGAGCAGTTCCGCGCCAATCTGATCGAGGCTTTTCCGGACGAGGAAGAAGCCATCGACACCTTCCTGCTCAAGGTCCGTGAAGTCGCTGGCACCATGCGCAGTTACCTGGCCAGTCGCACTTTCCCGCGACGCATGGTGGGAGCGGTCGAATGGCTGATCGCCAGGGACGCTCAGCGCTTCCTCGAGCAGAACACCGCCAGCGAGCTCGCCGCCCTGACCGAAAATCCGCGCCTGCGCACCGTGCTCGCCGCCCAATGGGGCTATTGCGGAGCGCCTCCCAGCCGTTCGTCGTTCGCCGTCCAGGCGCTGATCACCCGCCACTTCGCCCACGGCGGCTACTATCCGGAGGGCGGCTCGCCGGAGATCGCCCGCCAGCTGTGCCGCACCGTCGCCGAGGCCGGCGGCTGGACCCGTATCCTGGCCGACGTCGAGGAAGTTCTCGTCGAGCGTGGCCGCGCGGTCGGCGTCCGGCTGACCACCGGCGAAGAGATCCGCGCCCGTCGCGTGGTCTCGGCCGCCGGCGTCGGCTCCACGGTTCGGCGTCTGCTGCCGAAGTCTGAAGCCGCGAAGGAGTGGGCTGAGGAGACTCACGAGCTTACCCCCGGCCCCGCCCACGTGTGCCTCTACCTCGGCTTTAAAGGCGACATCCGAAAGGCTGGAGCGTCAGGCGCCAACAAGTGGTTTTGGGGCACCTGGAGCTCCGAAGAGGGGGTGTGGGACCTCTCCGATCCGGACAACCTGGAGCCGTGCCCGGTGCTCTACTGCAGTTTTCCATCCCTCAAGGATCCACGGCACGATCCCGGTCCGGAGGTCAAGCACACCGGAGAGGTCGTGACCTTCGTGCCTTGGGAGACCTTCGCCAAATGGCGCGGCACGCGCAGCCGGCGCGACCGTGGCGAAGAGTACGAGGCGCTCAAACAAGCGATCGAGACCTCACTGCTCGAGCAGTACCTGGAGCAAATGCCCGAGCTGCGGCCGATGGTCGATCACGTCGAGCTCTCGACCCCGGCGTCGACGGATTACTTCGTACGCCCGGTGGCCGGCTCGATCTACGGTCTGTTGCCGACTCCCGAGCGCTTCAAGAGCCCGTGGCTCCGGCCGCGTTCGCCGATCAAAAACCTCTTCTTCGGCGGCAGTGACGTCGCCATGGTCGGCGTCATGGGTGCGATGATGGGCGGAGCGCTGGCCGCTGCCGCGGCCGAGCCAGTGCGAGCGCTTCGATTCCTGCGCCGCCTATAGCCGTTAACTTCGGAGACATGATGCGAAGTATTCCAAGTAAGCCGCGATCCACGAGGGTTGCCCTTCTCGCCGCGACAGCCCTCCTCTTCTCCGCTGCTGAATCCACGGCCCAGGCCCCACCCGCCACCGACATCTTTCTAGCCTCCCTGAAAATCGTCGACGGCCGCCCAGTTCTGGGCGGCCCAGTCAACCTCACCGAGCGTGACGGCTACGACAACCAGCCTCACTTCCTCGGCGACGGCGACCAATTTCTCTACACGTCGATCGACGAAGATCAGGCCGACATCTGGATCTACGACCTCAAAACCCGGGAGCGGCGACGGCTGACTTCGACGCCGGAAAGCGAATACTCGCCGACGCCGATCCCCGGCGAAGACGCCATCTCGGTGGTACGGGTCGAGGCCGATGGCACCCAGCGGCTGTGGCGTTTCCCTGTCGGTGTCGGAGGCAGCGAACCGGACCTCTTGCTGCCTGACGTCCAGCCCGTGGGCTACCACGCCTGGAGCGGCTCGCGGGATCTCTTGCTTTTCGTCCTCGGCGAACCCCCGACCCTCCAACACGCGACGCGCGGGGACGGCACCGGCAAGATCCTCGCCGAGAACATCGGAAGAGCGCTGAAGCAGGTGCCTGACTCAGACCGCATCGGCTTCGTCCATAAAGAGAGCGAGTCGAAGTGGACGATCCGGACCGTCGACCCCGCAACCGGCGAGCTCACGACGCTTCTCGAGACACGCCCAGGCCGGGAAGACTTCGCTTTCTCGCCCTTCGGCAAGCTATGGATGGGCGACGGCAGCGCGTTGTTCGTGGCCGACCCCGAAAACGGCGGCGGCTGGCAGCAGGTGATCGACTTCAAAGAGCACCAGCTCACCGAGATCACCCGCATCGCGGTGCATCCCGAGGAGAAGTGGATCGCGTTCGTGGCCGTTGGTCAACACTGACCTTCGACTTCACACGACGTGCGGTGCGAAGGGCGTCGGCGGTGCGAAGCTTTTTGCTGGCGCGAACGCTCGTGGTTGGTGATCGCCATCTTCCTTCACTCGTCGTCGATCATGAGTCTCAGCAGATTGAGCAGATCGGGAAGCTCATCGTTCGCCGTCTTCCAGACGATGTCATGGTTGACATCAAAGTAGGCGTGAATCAGTCGATTACGCATCGACACGATGAGCGGCCACGGAATGTCCGGCCCTTCGTTCCGCGCCGCCTCGGACAGTTGACCGGCTGCCTCGCCAATGATCTCGATCGCACGCACCAGGGCGAAGAGCAGCATGCGGTCTGAGTCGAGGTCCGCGCGTTGTCGTCCCGAAACGAACTCGAGAGCCGTCTCCGCCGCATCGACCATGTGCAGCAAGCGGATCCTGTCCTCAGGCGGCATACTGCACCTCGGCAGAGCGAACAACTTCGGCTCGGAAATGGCGGCTCAAATCCTGCGCGGTACGCAGATCTACCTTTCGGCCACCCAATAACGTCGACAGCTCGGCTTCTATGGCAGCAAGCCCAAGGAGCCCGGGTACAGCCCCCGGCTCGAATTCGACCAGTAGATCGACGTCACTGTCCGGCCGATCGTCGCCCTTGAGCACTGAACCGAACAGCGATAGTTGCTGGATGCGGCGGCGCTTGCACAGCTCGGTCAGGGCGTCCTCAGCGATAGGTAGTCGTTTCATCTTCAGCCTCTCGCTCAGCAGTTCCAGAGCGCCTTGGACCATAACAAAAATTACTGCAGCAAGAATCACCACAACAAGCCCGACGACGACCGCGCGGCTGTACCCGGATGGTAGCGGCTGACGTGCCCCGTCTTGCTTTAACTGACGTAGATGCTCAGCATGCACTGTCTCATCCTCATTTCACAGGACATCGAAAAACGATTCCCAGACCTCATCCTCATTCGTGCGACGTCGAAAAACGATCCCCAGACCTCATCCTCGTTTCGCGCGACGTTAAAAACGATTCCCAGACCTCATCCTCATTCGTGCGACTTAAGAGTTGATGGGCTCCGGGATCGCTTCCGGCAACTTCAACAGAAGCTGATGGGCTCAGGAATCGCTCTAGCGACGTCAACCAGCGCTACTCTGGCTGCTGTGGGCACGGCCGACCAAGTCGTCCTCTGCCCCGCTGCCCCCGACCACTCCGGAGACAGACGCGGTGGGGTCACTCGCGATTCCGCAGACACAAAACCGTGGGATGACCGACCGCTTTCGTTTATGATCCCCCGCGATGTCGCAGGACCCCATTCCCTCCGCGGAGACCACACTCTCGCCTGGCTGGCGGTTCGACCATTCGTACTCCCGCCTGCCCCGGCCACTCTGGGACGCCCCAGCGCTGTCTCCGGTGTCCAAGCCCCGCCTCGCGATCCTCAATCGATCCCTCTGCGAAGAGATGGGGCTCGATCCCGAGGGGCTCGCGCGCCCAGACCAGGTCGAGGCACTCGCCGGCAATCGAGTCCCGGAGGGTGGCTTCGCGTTGGCGCAGGCCTACGCCGGCCATCAGTTCGGTCACTTCACCATGCTCGGGGACGGACGGGCGATGCTCCTGGGCGAGCACCTGACGCCGGACGGTCGACGCCTCGACGTTCAGCTCAAGGGTAGCGGACGGACGGTCTTCTCCCGCGGCGGCGACGGTCGGGCTCCGCTCGGCCCGATGCTGCGGGAGTACGTCATCAGCGAGGCGATGCACGAGCTGGGCATCCCGACCACGAGGAGTCTCGCGGTCGTCGAGACAGGGGACCCCGTATTCCGCGAGACCTCGCTTCCCGGGGCGGTGTTGACGCGGATCGCGTCGAGCCACATTCGTGTCGGGACTTTCCAATTCGCGGCCGCTCGGCAAGAGCCTTCCCTCCTGCAAGCCCTCGTCGCGACGACGATCGAGCGGCACTTCCCAGAGCTCGCCGAGGCGGACGAACAGGTGATAGAGCTGCTCCGGTGTGTCGCGGAGCTGCAGGCGGATCTGATCGCACGCTGGCTGGCGGTCGGCTTCATCCACGGGGTGATGAACACCGACAATATGGCTCTTGCCGGCGAGACGATCGACTACGGGCCGTGCGCGTTCCTCGATGCCTACCATCCCAACACCGTGTTCAGCTCTATCGATCACGGAGGTCGCTACGCCTTCGGACAGCAGGTCGGGATCGCGCTCTGGAACCTGGCCCGCTTCGCGGAGACCCTCCTCCCGATCCTGGACGCCGTCCCCGAACGAGCCGTGGAGCGGGTGCAGGAGACGTTCGACACGTTTCCAGAGCTTTTTCGGCACCGCGAGCTGGCTGTGATGCGGTCGAAGCTGGGGCTCGCTGGCGAGGAGCCGGCTGACGAGGAGCTGGTCTCCGATCTGCTCTCGCGTATGGCGAAGCGCCAGACCGACTACACCAACACCTTCCGGGATCTGACCGCCGGACAGCTCCCGTCGGGAGACGAGGCGTTCCACGACTGGATGGAGGCCTGGAAGGCTCGGCTCACCCGCCAGCCGGGTTCGGAGCCGGAGAGAATCTTGCGGATGCAGGCCGCCAATCCGGCCGTGATCCCCCGCAACCACCGGGTGGAGGAGGCCCTGTTCGCCGCGTCGGAGCAGAACGACCTCGGGCCGTTCCGTCGTCTGCTCGCCGCGCTGGCCGATCCGTACGATCACGCGCGAGAACGACCCGGGTACGGCGAGCCCGCTCCGCCGAGCCAAGTGCCCTACCGGACGTTCTGCGGGACCTGATCCCGGCTTCGTCACGCGTTCGAAGGCGGCCCCGAAACGAAATTGCCGTCCTTTCAGGGTTCGAAGATTTCATCCTCGTTTCACAGGACATCGAAAGACGATTCGAGAATCACATCTTCATTCGTGCGATGTCGAAAGACGATTCGAAGACCTCATCCTCGTTTCGTGCGACGTTGAAAACGCTTCCCAGACCTCATCCTCGTTTCGTGTGAAGTCGAAGACGACTCGGAGATCTCATCCTCGGTGGAAGCCACATCAAAAAGCGAGGCTGAGCCTCATCCTCGCTTCGAGCGATGTTGAAAAAGCCGAGATGAGCCCCAGGGTCGCTTTGGGCAAAACGCGACAGGCGTTGATGAGCTCCGGGATCGCTGCTGACAACTTCTACCAGCGCCGATGAACTCCGGGATCGCTTTTGACCAATTCAAACAGCGCTGATGAGTTCCGGGATCGCTCTTGACAACTTCAAACAGCGCCGATGAGTTCCGGGATTATCTCTGGCAACTTCAACTAGCGCCGATGAGTTCCGGGATCGCTTTGAGCAACGGCAACCTGCGCTGATGGGTTCCGGGATCACTTCGGGCGACGTCAACCTGCGCTACTCTGGCTGCTCCGTAGCCGTCAAAGGAATGTCCTCAGGTGCGACCCATACCGCTGCTCCGTCTCGCCAGACCGCCACTGGGTTTCGCGCTTGTTTGTGACGGCGTAGCGCATCGCGGACGCCTTCTCCCATGGCTTCTCGAATCCTCGATAGATCTCCCACACGGTCGGCGGGGCTAGTTGTTGGCTTGATATCGGTCATCGTGCGAACTCCAACAGTTTTTCCCAGGCCTCTTGATCTTCAATTGTAAGCGATCCGTCCGGCCCGTGCGAAGGCAATAACTCAGGAGGGCCCAAACTGGAGTTGTCAAAAACCTGCCATGAATCGACCCTCTGGCGATAGAGTGAGAAGAAGTTCTGAAGTCCGGCACGAAACCTTCGTCGCACCACTTCCTCGGGAACGTCGTGGCCCCCTAGGCGCACTCGCGCCGCAACTCTCAGAAGGGCCAGATCCACGCTGGGCAGCGAGAGGAAGGCCAGGTGCGATCTGTAGCCTTGAGCGCGCAGTTTCTCGAGCCATGGGGCAAAGCTCCGGCTAGCCAACGTTGTCTCAAAGGCGAAATCGGCTCGCAGAAGGGCTAGGTACCTCAAGCGAGAAAGCATGACTCGGCCAGCCGCGAAGGCAGCGCTCTCGGGCCGCAGTGCGGAGAGGCCTACAGCGATGGCATCGGCGTTGACGAACTCCTCAACCTGCAGGGCCTTACGCAGTAGCTTGGGCGCAGTCGTGCTCTTGCCGGCACCATTCGGGCCAGCGATCACCACGACAAGAGGAGGTGTTGACGGCACGCTTAGTCGCTTTCAAAAGGGCCGCGCTGCTTTTGCCGCGACTCATTCCACGCTTTGCATGGCAGTGGATCGACCCGTGAGGTGTGGACCGCCAACACGGGATTGAAGAGGTGAGCCAGACGAACTCGGTGCGCCTCCGACACCAGGGCGTCCGGCAGGATGCTACGGACGACGGCGCTCAACTGGAGGTCTTCGAGCTTGCTCATTCGTCTGGATAGTACCAGAGGGGCTTGATTCGGAGAGAGCAGAGAGAGGGAAACGCAGTGGCGGTCGGAGTCCCTGCTTCATGACGCCCTGACCCGCGCGGAGGGCATCGATCGCTACGCGCTTGCCGGGGCACAAGACGACTGCCATCGTCACCCGCACTTCGTCTGCGAGGACTGCGGCCGTATCGCGTGCCTGCCAGAGCAGCTCACCGCGTCACTATCGATGGACGGACCTTGGGCCACGTCGGTCCAGAAGGCGATGGTCCAGCTGAGCGGCGAGTGCCCGGAGTGTCTCCAGCACGTCGGTTAGGCTCCTCGATGAGCCAGAAGAGACCCGTCAGTCGAATGCCGCGATCTCGGCGTCCGACGGCCAACGGTAGATCTTGCGATCGACGAAGCTGATCGAGGTCTTGCCCTGCGATAGGAACGAGTAGCCGAGCAGGCCACCGATGTCGAGGCCGTAGCCCTGGTTGAGATGCGAGATGTCGGCCACGGTGTAGATCATGCTGCCAGCGTCGGTACCGGCGACGCGCGTCTTTGCAACTTCCACGAGGGGCACGGTGGTGGCTTCTTTGTTGGCGCCATGTAAGACGTCGGAATCTTTGGCGACGTAGTCGGCAGTCTCTTCGAGCTTTTCGAGGGACGGCGTGTCGAGCAGGTTGACGCTGGCGCCTGTGTCGAGGCCAAAACGCATGGCCTTGCCGCCGATCTCGACGTCGACCACTGGGATATGGGCTTGCAGCTCGAAGGGGATCTCGGCTCGCGGCTCGACGTCACGGTGGAAGTTGGTGGCGTCGGGCCGGTAGAGGGTGAGACGACGGGCTTCGTAGTCGATCAGCATCTCGAAGTCTTTCACCATGTCGAAGCCGATGAGGCCCACCAGCTTCGAGCCCGTTGCCTCTTCGAGGTGGGCCAGGTCCATACCGATCAGCGACGTGTCTTCGAGCGTGATGCCGTGCCAGTCGAACGTCTCGATGTCAATGGAACGCATCTCGACGCGTCCCGACACACCGTAGGCCTCAGCGGGGTCGCTCTCGTCCGTGGCTTGCTGAAAATGCGCTGAATTGAGAATGACCGTCGGCGCCCCAGTATCGAGCACGAAAGGCACAGTCTCGCCGTTCAAGACCACATCGACAAAGATCAGCTCGCCGTACCCAATGTCCTTACTACCGGGCTCGAACGAGGTTTGAAAGTAGGTTACCTCCGGCGCCTCGATCCGGCGCTCCAGGGGATGAGCGGTCCGGTGCTCGGCAGACAAGGGCGAAGTGATCAGAATCGAAAGGCCAGTGAAAGCAAAGATGAGGTTGCGCATCGCGCCTCCTTCGTCGGTTGATGGGTTATTCGGCGCCCCTCGGCGCCGTCGGTGAACATCACTTTAGAAGCGGTGACGCGAGCAGTGGTTAGCTGCGTGTTCAGAGTTGTCAAGAGATGTAAAGGAAACCACCACGACGCCTTGACGACGGTACCCCCTTGCTATCCTGCTGCTGAGCGAGCACGCAGCACCTGAGCAGAAGTCGAAGATGCAGAGGCAGCAACAAGCACGAGGGCAGGAGAATGTCTTGCGCTGGGTGACCGGCCTGCTCCTCCTCGCACTCCTCGTCGTTGCGGGGTTGCAGCACCGCTGGCTCGAGGAGCTGCACCAAGCCCAGGTCGATCGCCGTGCCGTCGACTTGACGACAAGTCTCGAAGAACTGCGCGATGCATTGGATCAGCGTTTCTTCTCCTGGGCCTTGACCCACGAAGTGGCCCTTGCCGAGCTGGCACGGCCCGATGGGCGGGTGAGCCTGCCTCTCGACGACTTTGCCGGCACGGTGCGCGAGCGCTACTACCGCTGGCAAGAGCCGGATTCCTGGCTTGCCCTGACCGAGGGTGGCGTCGGCGAGCCTCTCGATCAGCCGCCTCTCATCGTCAGCGTGTTGCCGGACCCTCTCGAATCGCTAGTGCCCTACCCCATCGACGACGACCGGCTGGCGCTCCTGCTGGCCGAGGTTCCACCGCCGGACGCTTTGGCCACCCGTCTCCAAGAAACGCGCTCGTCGGGCGACATCCCGAGCCCCTTACTGAGCCCGGGACCGGTGATGCTCGTGGTGCTTGATCGCCAACTGTTTGCCAGCGAGATCTTGGCACCCTTGACCGACCGCTTCCTGGATCGCCCCGAGGCGCCCATGGACTTTGCGCTCGTCGAACGCCAAAACGACGACGAGCGCATCGTCTACCGGTCCGCTCCAGGCCTGACGCTAGCCGACCTCGAACCCCCCGACGGCGAAACCCGTCTACTGCGCCTCGAAGCCATGATGCAAGAGGCGACCCGCTCCTTGGCGAGCCACGGTCTCTCCGACGGCGGGCACTCCCCTGCGCTCGGCCTGACCCTCTTCTACGGCGCCGAAGCAGAGCGCACCTGGATCGTCCGAGTGCGCAACCGCGATGGCTCAATGGCCAAGCTCATCGACCGCATGCGCATCCGCAATCTGGTGATCGCCCTCTCCGGATTGGCCGTGCTCGGCGGAGCTATCCTGCTGCTCGCCGTCCTGGCGATTCGCGCCCAGCGCCTGGCGCGCGCCCAGATGGAGTTTGTCTCCAGTGTCTCCCACGAGCTGCGGACCCCCCTCTCGGTGATGGCTTCAGCGGCCTCCAACCTGGCCGGCGGCGTGGTCGAAGATCCGCACCAGGTCAAAAGCTACGGCAACCTACTGCGCCAAGAAACCCGTCGCTTGCAGGAGCTCATCGAGCGTGTGCTGACCTTCGCGCGGCTCGACGAAGGCACCCTCGACGCCAACGCCGTCGACGTTGGTGCCGTGATCGAGCGGGTGGTGGCTATGCAGAGCGAGCGGCTCGCCGAACGCAACCTCGAGCTCGAGGTCCAACTGCCCGAAACTCTTCCGGCCATCAGAGCCGACGCCACCGCCCTCGAAGCCGCCCTGCGCAATCTTCTCGACAATGCCATCCGCCACGGTGACGCGGGCGGACGTTTGCGGGTCGAAGCGACCGTCGAAGCGGGCGAGCTGCGCCTGGCCGTGCGCGATTGGGGCCAAGGCGTCGCCCCCGCCGAGCACAAGCGTCTCTTCGAGGCTTTCTACCGTGGCAGCGCGGCCCGGGAGCAGCAGACGCCGGGCACAGGTCTCGGACTGAGCTTGGTTCAGCGCATCGCCCAAGCCTTGGGCGGGCGCGTTAGCGTCGAGTCGACGCCAGGAGTGGGTAGCACCTTCGCGCTGCATCTGCCGCTGGCCGAACGCGGGGTCTCATGAAGCAGCGCATCCTCGTCGTCGAAGACGAAGCCGGTCTGGTGCTCACCCTTGGCGATCGGCTGCGGGCCGAAGGCTTCGATGTCGACAACGCCGGAGACGGTGAACGCGGCCTCGACATGGCCACGGCGGGCGGCTACGACCTGGTGATCCTCGACCTCATGCTGCCGCGCAAAGGCGGTTTCGACGTCTGCCGCGAGCTGCGTCAGCGCGGCGTCGCCACGCCCATCCTGATGCTCACGGCGCGCGACCGCCTGGTCGACAAAGTCCTCGGGCTCAAGCTCGGCGCCGACGACTACCTCACCAAGCCTTTCGAGCCTGACGAGCTCGTGGCGCGCTGCGAAGCCATCCTGCGACGGACTGGCGACGCGCCGCGCAACATCGAGCGCTTCTCCCTCGGCGACGTCCGCGTCGACCTGCGCCACGCCGAAATCCATCGCGTTGGCGAGGTCATCCCCCTCGCCGGCAAAGAGCTCGACCTGCTGCGCTACCTCGCCGAGCATCGCGACTCCGCCGTCTCGCGCCACGAGCTCCTCGACCGCATCTGGGGCTACTCCTCAGAAGTCTCCTCACGCACCGTCGACGTGCACGTCGTGGCCCTACGCAAGAAGATCGAAGCCAACCCCAAGCAGCCACGTTACCTGCACACTGTACACGGGGTGGGCTACAAGCTGATTTGTGATGTCGACTCGTGAGGGCCAGAGGGCTTGCCTGCCTGGTATCAAGGTGTCTGACGGCGGCGAGCCATGACAAAGATGAGGGTAGCCGCAAGCAGCACGAGGGCCACGATTCCAGAGGCGACCGTCGAGCTGCCGCGACTCGGTAGCGGTTGACGGGTCCCATCTCCCAAGACCACCACCCCCGCCCAGGCCGCCGCCGGAGCACCCGCGGCCCGCAGCTCAGCCTGCGCCTCAGCGAGGGCGGCACGTACCGATTGGCCGCGCGTCAGCTCCCGATAGAAAATCTCGAAAAAACGCTGAGCCTCACGGTCATCGAGCGGCCAGAGACTGCCAACCACCGACAGGGCACCGGCCTGAAAAAACGCTCGCGCCAGTCCCATCACTCCCTCGCCCTCGAGAATGCCGCCCGAAGCACTGCGGCAGGCGGAGAGCACGACGAGACGACCGGCGAGATCGAGAGCGGCGATCTCGGACGGCCGTAGCTCGCCGTCGGCGCCGTCGCCCGGGGCCAAGAGCACCGCTGAGCGTTCGGGGTGGACGTCGTCGACCACCGCGTGGGCCGCAAAATGAAGCACTCCATAGCGGTCCAGATCGATCGCCTGAAGCGAGCTTTCACTGGCCTCGACTCCGAGCCGTAGCTGACTCCCCTTCCCCACCTGCTCGACGATACGTCGTCCTTCCTCCGCGGCAAACGGTAGGGGGCCCAGGCTGGCCCGCAACACCGAGGCGGCGACGCCGCCGGGGCGCGGCGCGGCGAACACCATGGCCGGAGCGACTGTAGCCGGAACCGCGCGACGCCAACGCAGCCAGAGACTGGCCGAAGGCACCGTTGAGAGTTGATAACGAGCCGCGACCGGCGCCCCGGCGGAGGTGGCGCGCAAGGCCCCGAAGGGCAGACGATGTAGCTCCCCATCCGGCATCAGGATCAGACGATCGACGGTCGCCGGCAAGTCATCCAGAGCCGGCCTGAGGAGATCTTGATAGAGACGAGCCGCTGCCCCTCCCAGCTCACCGCGCTGAGCCACCAACCCGAGAAAGAGACGGATCCTGCGTTCTAAGGCTCCCCGCTCAGGCAAGTGGTAGACGCGGGTGCCGTCGTTGCGGATCACCATCAGCCAGGAGCCACCGCCAAAGCGACCGTAGACGTCGCGCCAAGGCGCGATTTGAAATGCCAGCAGGGCTTCGCGATCACTCAAGGCAGCCGCGGCTTCAGGCAGGCCGACGACCGCCTCGAGATCCGAAGTCGGGGCGGTGGACGCACCGGCAGCTGCTAGACGATCCGCCAGCACTCGGGCTCGATAGCGCTCCATGGCGGCAAACGCCGGGCCATGCTGCTGCTCCCGCAAGAGATAGCCAGCGAACTGCTGGTAGATCTCGGCCCACACCGAAAAGAAACCGGCTTGGGCCGCCTCATCGCCTTGCCGACGGCGCAGATCCTCGACCCGGCGCAACACCGCGTCGATCTCACGGATCGCCTCCGCCACCGGCGAGGTCGCCCACAGCACCGGCAAACCGTCGAGCCAGAGATGCAGAAAAGGCCAGGGATTGCCTTCCTCTTCCAGGGCTTGCTCCGCCAGATCCCGAGCCCGGTCGAGCCGCCGCCGAGCCGCGGTCGGATCGTCCCGGAGGCGGTCGACGGCCAAAGCGCCGAGGGCCGTGGCCTCGCGCTCGGTCACCACCGCCAGCTCGAGCCCTCGCTCCAGATGACGACGCCCCTCGTCGCCACCCAGAAGCTTGCCGAGCTCGATGTGAATTCCGGCGGCGAGCCCTTCGTTCTTCGCCTCGACCGCGGTCGCTAGAGCTTCCCGAAAGCGCTCGGCGACCGCCGCTCGCTGTTCCTCGTCCGGGGCTTCAGCGAGATAAGTGGCGGCGATGTTGTAGAGGTCGACGGCCGCGCGTCGCTGGTCTTCTTTGGCTTGCGCGATCGCCAGCTGCCGCCGATAGGTCTCGCGGGCTCGCCGATATTGCCCGAGCTCGTAAGCCACCGCGGCGACACCATAGAGATAATCCGACGTCAGCTCGGGGGAGGCGTCGGGCGGCAGCTCGAGGGACCGCAGCCGTTCATCGGCCGCCGACAGGCGCCCTTCGTTGAGCCACAGGAGCGCTTCTAGAACCTCGAGCCGTGGGATCGCGGCTCGACAATCGGTAGCAGCCGCGGCCCGGACGTCTTCAAGGGAGACGCGGGCCGCGGCCAGCTGCCAGCTGAGGATCTGCCGACGGACCGTGCTCAAGTTCTTGCGCACCTCCGGTGCGCAAGCCTCCCCCGCCGCCCCGGACGGGGCGGCGAACAAGGCTAGCATCAGCAGTCCTCGGCGTAGATTCAAGGCGTTGGCGGATCGTCGACCGGCGGCTGCTCCCGCCGTGGATGACCATCAGGATCCTCTTCGCCGGAGACCACCACCAGATTTCGGGTTCGAGCTTCGTCGGAGAGTGGGTCCGCGGTCGTCGAGGGTCGAGCCGAGCTGGCGATGGGATATGGGGTCAAGTGGGATGAGTCCATGAGGTGCTCCCTGGGTGTTGTCAGTGGGTGAATGCCGGCCGCTTCGGGCAGGCTCTTGTGGGATGGACGCTGATGCTTGAAAAACCTCTCACTTCGATCGCATTTTTTTCAACCGCAGGTTCGACCTTTACTCGAGCAGCACGCGATGGGTTCGAGACGGCACCCGCCCGCCGTCCGGAAGAAACGCTTCGACCTGCCAAAGCAGCACGGTGCCCCGCTCCAGATCGACGAAGTGCTCAGCGCTTAGGGTCACCTCCGGTTCGCTCAGATCCTGCAGGTCCACGACCTCGGACAGCTCCTCGGTCATCACCCGCAGGTCGTAACGGGCCCCTTCGAGCCCTTGCCAGCGGAGCACGAAGTCGGTGCGCGGCAAGGCTTGGCCGTCGGCCACCAAGAGATTCACGGCGGGAGCTCCGCTGTCAATTCGCATCTGCCCGGGCTCGGGCCACGGTGTAGGCGCCGGGGGACGCAGCATGAGGACGGCGGCGGCCGCTGCCGTTAGGCCCGCCGCGGCCCAACGCACCGAAGCGGAGCGCCAAGGCCAGAAGTCTCGCCTCGGCGTCGTCGAAGCGAGTGAGGCTTGAGCTGGCCGAGCTGGCCACGAAGTCGGTTCATCAGCCTCTCGGACCCGCGCCCGATCCGACCGGGGGAACGCGACCAACTCCCCGATCTCCTCGGCGACCTGCCGCGCCGCCCGCAATTCCTGCGCACACGACGCGCAGCTCGCCGCGTGATCCGCGGTCGTCTTCAGCTCCGCGGGCGCCAGCCGTCCACTGCCCGCTCGCCAGATCCGCTCCGGATCCGGACAGTCCTCGGCGGCCGCATCGCTACGGCTCGAGGTCGTGAAAGCCTCGGCCAAGGCCTCGAGCTGCAAGGCCTGGGCGCTCATGGCGTCACCCCCTTGAAGGCCAGGCAGGAACGCAGCTGCTCGAGCCCTCGATAAACGCGGTTCTCAGCGCTCTTCGCCCGCCACGCCAGCCGTTCGGCGATCTCCAGCACACGGAAACCTGCCAACCTCAGGGTGACAGCACGGCGCCGCTCGTCCGCCAGGCGAGTCAGGCAATCGCGAATCGCCCGGCCGACCTGTCGCCCCTGGGCAGCATCCTCAGGGCTCGGCTCCGGGTCCGCCGCTCCTTTCATTGCGATCGGTTCCTCGGCTTCGTCCGACGCATCTCGGGTCGCTGAAGTCTCGCGCTGAAACTGGCGACTTAGGGCTCGGACCTTCTCCCGCTTGACATTGGTCGCGGTCTGCCAGAGAAACGAGGAATTGAAGCAAGGTTCGCCGAAATCGGCAGCGTCGGCGCGTCGAGCCAAGCGCAGGAAAGTCTCCTGATAGACCTCCTCGCGCGACTCCGGGTCGAACCAGGCGGGGCAGAGCGCATTCACCATGCGCCGCAAGACCTCGACCAGATCCTGATCGCCGAGGGTCCAGGTCTTGACGAAGCTCGGTTCCAGATCACGGCTCATCGGGTCGACTCTCCTCAGAGCAGGGAGTCTCTCCTGAAGGGGTACTGGGTTCAAGGGCATCGACTCGAGTCTCCTTCCAGGCCGTTGAAGCTGGCCTTTCCAAGTGGATGACCCGAAGGTCGAACTTCCCTCACTCCGATCAAGAATTTTTTTGCACGGCTCCGCCGGCCCCGTGCCGACGGAGCCTAGTGACGATCGAAGCCTCGAGATCGAAGCCCGATCTACTGGCCGAGCGCCAGCGCGATCATTTCTTTCTGGTCGCGCAGATAGAGGGTGGTGCCGACCAGCGCTGGAACCGCCCACGAGCGAGAGCTCAGAACCTGAGCCCGCGTATGAACCTCCAGCTTCTGCTCCACCGGCTCCCCTTCCTCTCCAGGAGTCGAGACCAGACTGGCGATCGCCAGGGTGCCATCCTCGTCGAGCAGTAGGATTTGCTCCCCCACCTTCAGCAGATTCGCCTTGGCGAAGCCGCGAGCCTTGAATCGCTCCTCCCCGGAGTGGACGTCGACCCCCATCAGGAACGCTGGGCCGAAGTCACCGCTCGAGCCGACGACGGTGTCACCGAGACGCACCACCGACGCATGATGGACTTTCATCTCACGCCCGAACCACACCTCGCGCACGCCGCTCTCGGTCGGCTGCACCACCCGACTGCCCGCATCGTAGGCCGAGGAGACGAAGATCAAGCCGTCGTCTGAGACCATCGGCGTCATGGCATTGATGTTGTATTTGGTCGGATGCTTGTGGCGCCAGAGCACCTTGCCATCCGCCGGATCGACCCCGACCAGCTCGGTGCCCATGAAAGAAATCACCTGTTCGCCGTCACCGACCCGGGCGACGATCGGCGAGGAGAACGCACCGTTGGTCAAGCCGAAGCGGGTCCAAAGCAGCGTGCCGTCGGCAGCGTCGAGCGCCACCAACCCCTGACCTGGAGCCGGCAGGATCACCATTCCCCTAAGCAGCAACGGGCTCGAGGCGTAGCCCCGGTCGGTGGGTTCGGCGCCGTGCTCTTTCCACAGATCGTAAGACCACACCACCTTGCCAGTGCGAGTCTCCAGGCATTGCACCTCACCGCGCACACTGACTTTGTAAAGCCGATCGCTGCGCACCGCCGGCGTCGAGTGCGGTCCGGTGCCGAATTGCTCGTTGAATTTGCCCCACAGCTTCGCCGGCTGACGCTGTCGCCACTTCAGACCGCCGTGCTCAGCATGATGAGCGACCAGCACCTCGTCGTCGCCCTCGCGATAGAGCCCATAGACGGTGCCATCCGCCACCACCAGGCCGGCGTGGCCCGGGCCGAGGGGCAAACTCCACTCCCGGGTCGGCCCTGCCGGCGGCCACGACGTCGCCAAGCCACGCTCGGAGACGCTGAAGTTGCGATCCGGACCGCCCCAATGGGGCCATTCCTCGGCACCGGCGGCGGCGGCCCCGGTGATCAAAAGCCAACCCAGTACGACAGCTTTCGGGATCGTGGTTCTCCGGCTCATCGTCAGGCTCCTTCTGCGTCAGGTTCAGGGCGCGCGACTCGTCAGGGCTGCTGAGACTCCGGCGCCTCGACGATCGCTTCCGAGGTCGAGGATCCCGCCGCCGGTTGTTCCCCATACGTGTTCAGCAACGGTCGACGTCGCCCGAGGGCCTGCTCCGCAGCAGCGATCAAGCCCCTCAAGCCTTGGCGGCGGGTGGCGCTGACCGCCACGCCATGATGACGATCGACCAGCCCCTCAGCCTCCGCCGGATCCAGCAGGTCGACTTTATTGAGCACCAAGAGCCGGGGAATGTCGTCGAGCTCAAGCTCTTCCAACAAGCGCTCGACGGCTCGCATCTTTTCCGGCAGCCGCTCGTCCGCCGCATCGACCACGTGCAGCAAAAGATCGGCGTCCGCCAGCTCTTCCAGGGTAGCGCGAAAAGCGGTCACCAGATCCTGGGGGAGGTCGGAGATGAAACCCACCGTGTCGGTGATCACCACTTCGCCCTCACGCGGAAACTTGAGCCGTCGGCTGGTGGGATCGAGGGTCATGAACAGCTGATCCGCGGCCTCGACCTTGCTTTGGGTCATGGCGTTGAGCAACGTGCTTTTGCCGGCGTTGGTATAGCCGATGATCGACAGCACGGGGATCTGCTCGTCGCGTCGACGACGGCGGCGCAGGTCGCGCTGTTTCGACAGCTTTTCAATCTGTTTTTCGAGCTTGCGGATGCGATCCCGCAAACGCCGACGACCGATCTCCATCACCGTTTCACCCGGCCCACGACCACCGATGCCGCCAGTCAGACGTGACAGACCGGCGTCCTTGTCGGTCAGTCGCGGCACCGAATAGCGCAGCTGCGCCAGCTCGACCTGCAGTTTGCCGTCGCGGCTCTTGGCGCGCTGAGCAAAGATGTCGAGGATCAGCTGGGTGCGATCGATCGCCTTCAGGCCGGTGGCGTCTTCGAAGGCTCGGGCCTGAGCCGGCTTGAGATCGATGTCGAAAATCGCCACCTCAGCGCCCAGACGCATGCTCTCGAAGACGATGTCGGTCAGCTTGCCGCGACCGACGATGGTCTTCGGATGCACTCGGGAACGCTTCTGACGCACGCTGCCGGCAATCTGGACGCCAGCCGCCGTCACCAGCTCGAGTAACTCCGAGAATCGCTCGTCGTCCGGGGTGACGCCGACCACCAGCGCCCGTTCTTTGGCGGTCTTGCCGGCGGCGCCGCGAGTCAGGCGGGTGTATTCGGCCTCGAGCGCGCGCACCTCGGTGGCGAAGTCGAGGTCGAGATTGAAGACGTCACGCGCCTCATAGCGACGAAAGAAGGCCGCGTGGTCGTCCTCGGCACTCGCCGCCGACGGCGCCAGCAACGCCACCTCGACGCGGCCCGGCCGACCTTCCTCCGCCACCTCGATCATGGCCACCGCGTCCAGACGCAGCAGGGCCAGATCGTTGAGATCGTCGGCGGTCAGGGACTCGCCTCGCAGATGGGTATGGACCAGCCGCAGGCCACGGAAACGTCCGACACCGCCGCGCAGGCGGCCGACATCCGGCAGATGCAGCTGAGTCGCGTCGCCGACCACCACATTGCGGATCTCGCCTTCGCGCGCGATCACCACCCCAACCTGGCGACCGAGCTGACTCGAGACGTCACAGAGATGGCGGGCCAGCTCGGGCGAGACGACTTCACTCGCTTCCACCCGTCGGCGATAGGTGCGCTCGAGGGCGCGCTTCAGGGACGTCTTGATGCCGCGCAGATTGCCGTCGATGTGAGAGATAGTCGTCCTCCTGTCGCGATTCGGTTGACTTGGCAGACTCACCGGGCCACCCTTTTAGTTCCCCGGAAGCCGGTCATCTTGCCATATTCGGACCTGCCCTGGGTAATTCCCAGGGCTCGATCCGGGCGGCCGACGGCAAATCGATCAGGGAACGCAGGTCAAGCCGACGCCTTGGGCGACGTTGCGCGGCACGTCGCGACAGGCTTCCACCAGGTTCGGCGCAATCGCCAGCGTCGCCTGCTCATTCCCCTGCCCGAACGCCAACACCTGACACGCCGCCGGAGAGACGTCGGCGCGAATGCTAAACAGCAGTCCGACGTCGGGCACGTTGATCGACAGCTCCGTGCCCGCCGCATTGTCGATGCAGGTGATGTTGTCGACGAAGGGGCTCAAGTCAGCGACGGAGACCAGCGCCCACAGCTCACCGATCTCGGAACTCCAGTTGCCCGGCTCGAGGCAGGGGCAATCTTCGGCTGACGGCTCCATCAACTCGAGGTCGCCGACGTCGGTCAGGCCTCCGACCACGGGTGCAACGGGCGCCGACTGGCCGCTGAGCAAGACCCCTTCGATCTCCACGGAACCTGAAGCCACCACCTCGCCTTGAGCGGTCGCAACCCCATCGATCTGGAAAAAGCCATCCGGATCGCTAGCGCCGGACAGTCCACCGTTCGTCTCGATCGTGGCGCCGGCGACCGGCACGCCGGACGCCAAGGCTCGACCGAAAACGGAAGTCAGAGGATCGGGCACGATGGCGAGCACGACGTCTTCGGATTCTGCCGCCTGCCCCAGGCCGTCGACGGCTTCGGCCGTCAAGGTCAATTCGGTCCCGGCCGCCGGCACGATGACTTCGAATTCATAAGGGGGTTCGAGGTCTTCACCGACCAGCTCTGCCGCTCGTCGGAGGCGCACTCGATCGACGGCCTGATCGTCGGCAGCACCCACGACGACACGGATGGTGCCGGAGGCCACGACCTCGGCACCGGTCAACGGCTCAAGGATCGACGCCTGGGGCGGCTGATCTTCCAGGATCACCAGAGTCAACGGGCCGGTGGATGCGGTCTGCCCGGCGTCGTCGGCGGCCACCGCTGACAGGTCGAAAGTGGCCTGATCCAGGGGCACTGAGACCTGAAAGACATAAGGCGCCTCGGTCAGGATCTGAGGCGAACCGCCGTCGACCGACAGCTCGACCGAAGCCACCGCCACATCGTCACTCGCCAGGGTCGCGACCGAGATGGTCGTGCCTTCGGTCACCGAGCTGGCTGCCAGCGGGCTCAGAAAAGAGACCGTGGGCTCTGCGTCTGGCAACACCTCGAGCTGAAGATCCGGGGCCGAGCCCTCGTTGCCCGCCAGGTCGCGCGCCAAGGCACCCAGGGTCAACGTCGTGCCGCCGGCCGGCGCCAAGAACGTATGTTCAAACGGTGGCCGAAAATCCAGCCGGGCGGTCACGCCGTCGATCAAGAATTCCACTACTGCCACCCGCACGTCGTCGGTGGCCTCCGCCCGGATCGTCACCCGTCGCCGCTCGAGCACCGTTGCACCGTCGGCCGGCTCGACCAGCACCACCTCCGGCGGCAGATTGCTGAAGCTCTCCGGATCGAGATACTGACCGATATGCAGGCCGGTATCTCCCAGTCTGCCTTCGTTGTCGAAGGCGTCCGGGCCGCTGGCGCCGGTCAGAAAGACCGCACCATTTTGCACCGCGATGCCAGTACCCACGTCCCAGCGGAAGCTGGGCGGGCCGGAGAAATCCAGCACGGCGGTAAAAATCGGCGTCGGACCCGCGACGTTGAAGATCGGCACGGCATTGGCGAAGAGGTAGTCTGAGGTCAGGGCAAAGTCGCGCTCCAGGGCCACATCGGTGAGCCCGAAAGCATCGCTGGTCGAGCCCACCACGGCTGGTGTCGTCGGCTCTGCAACGTCGAGCGCACGCCAGCCGCCGAGCAGCACGTCCGAGCCGTCCGCCACCCAAGCCCGGCCATCGCGCGTCGCAACTCCCGCGGCCGCCGACGTCGAGCCCGCTCGAGTGTGAGTCGAACCGAACAGCGAAGGATTCGAAGGATCGGAAGCATCGATCACCAGCACGCCGAAGGTGCCGTCGGCGACCACCACTCGATCCCCGCTGACGGCGACGCCATGGGCATCGCCGGTGTTGAGACTGCCGAGCAGGGTCGGCGCCTCGGGATCTGAGACGTCGAGGATGTGCAGCCCCCAAATGCCCGAGGCCAGGTATGCTCGTCCGTCCGCCACCGCCACGTCCACCGCCCGCCCCGGCGCCGACCCAGCGCCGACGACCACCGGATCTTCAGGATTGCTGATGTCGACGATGCGCAGATCCGAGCTACCGTCGGCAATATAAGCATAGTCCCCGGCGACGGCGACCCCGTTGGCGTTGCCCGGCGTCTCGACCGAACCGACGATCGTGGGTGCGTTGAGGCTGACGACCCGCACGACGTAGAGGCCACGAGCCCCGGCCGCGACATAGGCGTGGTCGCCCTGGGCCGCGACGTCGTTGGCGAAACCGGGAATGCGAAGGAACGATCGCGCCACCGGCGAGAAGCTGCGCACCCTCGCCTCGGAGCTGGCGGAGGCGGTACCGACCGATGCGGTCACGGTCGCGGTGCCGTCCTGGCCAGCGAAGACCCGCCCTGCCTCGACGCCAAAACTAGCGATCGTCAGATCGCTCGAGCTGTAGGCCACGCCATAAGGGGGGCCCGATGCGTCGAGCATCGTGCCATCGATCAGGGTCGCGGTGGTCTGCAGCCGGCGAGACGCCTCGCCGACCACGGTGTTGAAGGTCAGCGTGAAGCTCGACGGCTCGAGGGTCAGAGCCTCCACGATCGGCGCCAGGTCGACGCTCATCGGATCGAGAGGGCTGCTGCCGGCGATCACTTCCAGGCCGTCGGAGACCCGATCGCCATCGGTGTCGAAGAGCAACGGATTGGAGCCGGTCTCGGTCACTTCTTCACCGTCGAGCAGGCCGTCATCGTCGGAGTCGGGGTCGGCCAGGTCGGTGCCGCGCTGGAACTCGTCGCGGTTGCCGAGGCCGTCGCCGTCGCGATCTGCGAAAGCATCGGCAGGATCGTTGGGATCGAGACCGTTCGCCAGCTCGAAGTCGTCCGGCAAGCCGTCGAGATCCGAGTCGCCGGACAGCGCCACCTGTAGGGTCAAGATGCCGATCGCTCCCTCATGGGTTGCGCTCACCAGCACCGTGCCGCTGGCTTGAGCCGTCACCAAACCCTCCGCATCGAGAGTCGCCACCGCAGGATTGCTGACGGTGTAGCTGGTTCCCGAAGCCGACGCCGAAACGTTCGTCTGGGAGCCGTCCGCGAAAGCCGCCGTCGCGGTGATCTGCACCGTTTGCCCGACGCCAGCCAGCAGCGTCTGAGGGGCGCTCAGAGTCAGGACCGCGGGAACTGGCTGAGGCTGGTCGAACACGATGTCCGCCACCCGAATCACGCCGTCGGCCGGCACCGTGAAAAAATCGGACTGCCCGAAACGGGTGACGTCACCGTCGACGCAAGTCGCCCGCACTCGGACTTGGCCGACGTTCACCGGCACGTTGGCCAGGACCCAGACACCGTCCGACTGCACCGGCGCCGTCCGGTTCAAAACACTGACCACGCAGCTTGCATCAAGCTGATCTGTGCGGACCGTCGGCGGCTCATCGGGGACTCGAGGATCCGTGCCCTCGGCGACTTCTCGGCCGTCGGACCGGCCATCCCCGTCGGTATCGACCCGACGAGGATCGGTACCATTTGCGAATTCTTCAAGATTGTTGAGCCCATCTCCGTCGGTATCGACCGGAGCATCCCCGGCAAAGTCGGGATCGAGAGAGTTATCCATCTCCCAACTGTTGGGCAATCCATCCCCATCGTCGTCCCCTGGGAGACGGACGCCCAAACGCAGCTCGACGCTTTGGCTTTTGCCTGAGGTCTGGATCTGGCTGATTCTGACGAGGATCGAGCCGACCCCGATCGCTTCGATCAGGCCGCCGTCACTGACCGTGACGACGTCTGGAATCTCGGCCATCGTCGGATCCTCAGGCTCGAGGGTATAGAAAGTGTCGGCATCTGCCGTCACGTCGCGCACGACCCCATCAGCAAAGGCCCCTTCGACGCTGAGCTGGAGGAGGTCGCCGACGAGCAGGGTCTCGGGCACCGGCGCCACCTGAATCGCCAGGATCTCCGCCGGCAACGCGTCATAGTCCGCGATGACATCCGAGCCTGCAGAATTCGCCCAAAGCAGCAAGAGCAGGTGAATGATCAGTGCCTTCGGATGGTGAAACGACTTCACTCTGCTGACTCCTTCTCTCGATCTCTGTACCCTGCTGCGATTTACTGACATGCTGCCGGCCACCCTTCCTCGCGCGCCCGAAAGCGAATCGCTTCGGTCAATTGAAACAAGAATTCTTCCTCCGGAACACTCGCCAGTTGTTCTTTCTGCTCGATGTAGCGGTCGAGTTGTTGCTGCAAAATGCGCTCAAATTCTTGCTTCAACCGTTCGGCAGGAGAGGTCGGGCATTCCGAACACGGTTGCTGCTCAGCAAACATGGCCAATCCTTCGAGAAGTGGCCGGAGCACCAGGTTTTCATAGTCCAGAACATGCTGTTCTTCATGTTCAAGGGTCGCCACTTCCGAAATATATTGGGAATAAGGAGGTGATAGGACACCGGGCGCCCCAGGCCGCGGGTTGGTCGGCGTAAAGTCACTCAGGATCTGTTGACAAGTGTCCGGACCGATCACGGGATCGAGCGGCCCGCCGACATCCGTCCGGCCGAGCAGACTGGTGCCGATGTTATAAACCTGGTTGATGCCACCCAGACGGTAGCACCACTCGCCGTTCGCGACGCAGGGAAGGAAATAAACGAAAGGCCTGGGGTGGGAGACGTGGCCAAAAGCATTGCCGAAAGGTGACAAGTCTCGCTGCCGTCTTTTCTGAGTCAAGCGCGGCTCTTCGAGTGCGCTACAAGCCTTGCGGACCGTCACGCTCTTCTGCTGTTCACTGTCGCCGCAGCCGGCGGTGACCGTCGAAGAGTCTCCTTCGAACAGGAAGCTGGTCGAAAAGCTCGCGCCCCCTTCCTGGCTGGAAGGACTCCCGTCCGAGTTAAACCACATAATCCCAGGATCGTAATTGGAGGTCGCGGTGAAGGTCGCGGATTCCCCGATGGCGGCAACGCAGGGTCCCTCAAGACTCGTCACTTCGACCCAGGTGCCGACACAGTCTGCGCCTTCACAGTGATCGTCGAAGGTGCATTCGAAGCCATCGTCACAGCTCACCGAGCTGGTCACCGGCTCGCAGAAGCTGCCATTGCAAGGAGCGCACTCCGGGCAGTCATTGGGGGTACCGACCCTCGACGGCAAACCGCTGCAATGCCAGCCCGCTTCGAGGACGCCGACGCCGGGATTCGACGTCACGGTCGTGCCGTCTTCGCTCACCGTGCCCGGCCCAATGCTGACGAAGCTGCCCAGGTCGTGGTCGAAAGAATAGAGTTCCACCACCTGTCCTGGTCCCAGACCGTCGACGTTCGGCAAGGTGAGCGGTGCCGGCGGATCGAACTTGGCTCCGGACGGCTGAAGGGTGACGACGAACCGCGGCTGCTGACCGAAGTTAGGCACCATCGGCACCTTGTCGTTGTGGACCACCGTCATGCTGACCACGCCGCTACGACCGCCGTCCGGAAAGGTGACCGATCCGGGCGCAATCTCGAGCGCGAAGCCCGGGACCTCGGGCACAGTCAAGGTGCCGCCGATGGTTTCGCTGACCGCCAGCCCGCGGTCGACATCTAATGGCAGCAGATAAATCGGGCGCCCCAGAGTGTTGTCGACCCCCGGAATCGTCGTCATTTCGAATTCGAGATGAGGCCATACCCCGGGCCGAGAGGTAGTTGTGCCGTCGACTTCGAGCAGGATCGAGCCGACCGGCGCTCCTGGGATCGAAAACACGCCTTCAGCGTCCGCCTGGGTGGTCAAATTCGTCCCTGCGACCCAAACCGTGGCGCCGGGCACCGCCTGATCCGTATTGTCGAGCACCAAGCCCGAGATCGAGGTGACCGCCGGATCGCCAGCCGCGCGTCCGGAGGCCGTAAAGGTCGCGGCGACCACTTCAGCATCGGCCAGCACCCGCGCCTGCACGACGTTGTTCGCCACTCCCGCTGCCGATTCGAGCTGCAACCCAGCGCTCGCTTTGCCGGTGGCGTCGCTGACCACCACGAGCTGCTGCAGACCGTTGGTCAACACTCCCTCGCCCAGCACTACCTCAAAGGCCACTTCGACGCCGGAGAGCCGATTGAAGCCGCTATCGGTGACCACCGCCACCAAGGGGTCCGGCAATGGACGGTCGGTGGCACCGGTCTGCGAGTCGCCACTATCGACGACCACATGAGCCGGCGCACCCGGCAGCGCCGTGGCGACGAAAATCGCCGAACCGAGAACGCCCGGAGCACTCACCAGCACCCGCTGGCTGCCGGCTCCCGCTCGACTGCCGAGGGTGAACGTCACCGCTGCGTGGCCCGACGCATCGGTGGTCGCCACCACCCGTCGCTGGCCGTCGTTGAGAGAGCCGTTGGTGCCGCTGACTTTGAAGAACACCGGCGCCCCGGCCCTCGACTCGCCGTCGGCGTCGGTGACCCGAACCGTCAACGGCTCCGGCAGAACGGTATCGATCGGCGCGCTTTGCAGGTTTCCAGAAGCCACTCGCAAGCGCGCTCCGGCCGATGGCTCGAAAAACACTCGGGCGACGGCTTCACCGACGTTGCCGCTACCGTCCACCGCGGTCACGGTGATCTGGTTTTCACCCGCCTCAAGCGGCACCTCGCCTGCCAGGAAGCTGCTATTCGAGATCGAAGCGGGGATGCCGTTGACCGACACCGTCGGTGGCTCGGTACCGACGGCACCTGCCGACACCTCCTGAATCAAGCCCCGGACCACCACCGTAGGCTCCTGAACCACCAAGCCATCCGGCGGGTCATAGATCTCGAGACGCGGCGGCGTGACGTCGCGAAAGACGATCACCTTGGCGGTACTCTGCGTCCCGTCGGTCCCCGTCGCGACGACGTTCAAGGCGTTGCGGCTGGCCGCTAAGGGAACATTCTGAGCCACGAATTGCCCCGCGTTCACCTCCGCTGGAACCCCGTTGACCGTCAGGACAGCCCAAGGTGTCACGGTTCCCGCCACGTCGATGGCATCCTCCGCGACCAGACTCAAAGGCGCGGGTGAGCTGACCGTCACGGATGGACTCACCCGGCGAGTGATCTCGACTGACAGCTCGGACACGTTGCCCGCCGAATCGACCGCTCGAACGGGCACCAAGCTCGGGCCTGGCGGCAAGCTGACGTCGACGTCGAACCGACGATTGACGACCTCGACCGGTAGGTTTCCGATCTCCAACGAGGCCAGCCCCGACGCATCGAAGGCTTCACCGGCAAAACGCAGTGTCGCTTCGTTGGTCATCTGACCCGAGATCGGCGTTTCAAGAACTAGCCTTGGCGGCAGGGTATCGATCGTGACGTCAATGCTCGCGGAGCCTTGACGCCCCAACTCATCGGTCGCGACCACCAGGATCTCATGGAGCCCTTGGGGCAAAGCAAGGGTGGCCGTGAACTGATCTCCCATCACATTCGCCCCTCGACGGCCAACCGACACCGCCACCACACGGTCCAGCGCGCTGCCACCGACCTCGAAGCTGCCTTGGCTGATCAGCTGCCCATCGGTGGGGCTGGCAATCTGCACCACCGGTGCCGTGGCATCCGTTTCGAACGTCAGACTCGCGACCGCTTCGTTGTCCGAGCCATCGCTCACCTTGAGGATCAGGTTGTGTTCCCCATCGATCAATGGAGTCGTTGGCACATACGTCAGCGTCGTTCCGACGATCTCGACCTCTCCGGATCGATCGACGCCGTCGAGCAAAAGCTGAAGCTCTGCCAACCGAGCTCCGGAGAAGTCGTCCGAGATCTCAGCTGTCAGAGTCGGCTGCGCCGTCCCCAGCAAGCTGCCGTCTTCCGGGTTGAGCAGGAGGATCTCAGGCGGTTGCTGATCGAAGTCGAGAAAGGTGACGATCGCCCCCTTCTTGACGTCGACCCTACGATCCGCGACGGCAGCCCCTTCGAGCTACGCCCCCCGGTCCAAACGGACGTCTCGCCCGGATCGCAAGACGCCGCGAAAAGGACGGTTCTCGCCGATCCGAATGTCGTCCAGTGAGATCAACGACAGGCGACTCTCAGGATCGAGCTCGAAACCGCTGGCTGGACCGCCACCCTCCTCCGAACCTTGGCTATCGCTATCGCCATCTTCGCTATCGCTATCGCTGTCGCTGTCGCTGTCGCTGTCTTCACTATCGCTGTCTTCGCTATCGCTGTCTTCACTATCGCTGTCTTCGCTATCGCTGTCACTGTCGCTATCACTATCACTGTCTTCGCTATCGCTATCGCTATCGCTATCGCTGTCTTCGCTATCGCTATCGCTATCGCTATCGCTGTCGCTGTCTTCGCTATCGCTGTCTTCGCTATCGCTGTCTTCGCTATCGCCTTGATCCTCGATCGCGTCGAGTCGGATCTCGCCCGTCGCGATGACGGTACCGACACCGCCCAGCGAACCCCGAATCCGAACCGAACCCTGCACGAAGACGACGTCGTCGATGATCTCATCGTCAAAGGTGACATCGCCGTCGAGGACGCGATCCGCCAGCGCCCGCAGCGCCTCTTCGCTCCATAACGTCGGCAGGTCGAGCAGTTCCGCGTCTTCGACGATCGTGCCTGACACCGAGCCATTTGCGTCGACTCGACGGACCGCCGACACGTCGCCGTTCACCGAGCTACCCGCCTGCAGCTTGACCCTCTCGTTCGAGTAGAGATTGCCGGTGACCTCACCCTCTCGATCGACCTGGATCTTGTCGCCACCGACGACGGCGTATCGATAATAGACCGCCGACTCTTGGCTCGACAGCAGAAATTCAGCGCCCGCCGGCAAGGCACAAAGCAAGGAGGCTGTCAGCCCCAGGCGAACAGCTGACTTCCGGCGATCCCATCGGGAACCGCCCGTCCGGACTCCTCCAACCAACGACTTTAAACAAGACAAGTTAAGTCCCAACCTCAGCACATCACATAAAAAATCAAAAGATCAGCAGTCAGGATTTAATGATGGTCAACGAACCATCAGCTGCTCTATTTACAACATAGCCGCCCCTCCGGCCTTCGTCAAGCTGACTTTAACTGCACTATTTATCCGCCTCTGGCCCACTCAATAAAACTATTTGCCTGATTCCGGATCCACAAAATAGAAAGGACTCGACCAGGCCGCCCCGCCATCCGCCTGCACGACGCGCAGGTAAAGGTACTCCCCGACTTCCAGATTCGGAAGATTGGCACCGAAGGCACACTCGCTCTCGCCGCGACAGTCGAAGGCATCCATCAGCTGACCGCTGCGAATGATGTCGATGCGCTCGACCGCGGACGGTGCGATCACCCGCACCACCAGGGTGTCCGGGCCTAGACCCGGCAAAGCGGCGGCGGCGCGATCCCCGACCGGAATGTCGGCACCCATGGGATATCCGCCGAAGCTGGTTCGCAGCACGATCCGCGGACCGTTGGTGGCGTAGACGCGACGAGCCTTGATCGCCTCATAGACGGCTTCCCGAGTCAGCTCCTCGGCGAGAATGGCGGCCAGGCCACTGCCCGCCGGCGACGCCAGCTGACCGAGCCCGGGATGGCCGTCATGACCGTCGCTCGACCCCAGGAAACCCAGCCGATAACCGCGGGCCAACGCGTCGCGCACGTAGTTGCCGGGCACCGGCTTGTAGATCGGTGACGGCGAATCCGCGGCTTCGCTCGATCCATGGACCGAAACGAGCTCGGTGATCGGCTCGAGCTCGGGGTCCGGCGGAATCGACCAGTCGGTCGAAACCGGGCCGCCCGCGGAATGATGGGAGATGGTCATGGCCCGCTGACCGCGCAAGGCGTTCCACAACTCCTGCGGCGTGTCATAGTCCGGATCGACCGAGGAATAGAGCGCGCCGTCGTCGGAAAAATAGATCACGTGCCGATGACCATAGACCCAGTGGGTCCACTCATAACCGAGCAGGGTGACGAAACGCTCGGGCTCGTGAAAACGCTGGGTCAGCTGGCGGATCTCGCCCCAAGCCTGCGGGTTCGAGTCGAGGAAGACCAGCCCCCAATGATCGTGATCGGTCAGCGACATGACGTCGAGGGCAGCGACGTCGCGGGCGTAGAGAAATTGCTCCTCGGGGGTCGACGTGCCATCTGAGACCCCGGAGTGATTTTGCAGATCCCCCCACAGGATCCGACTGCCCTGAGACGAGATCTGGAGCGGATTGCTTTCCGCGCTCAGCCCACCCGGGCCAGTGGCGCGCAGACGCACGACGCCGGGCTGCCCAGCGATCAACTCGATCGTCCGGCGGCCGAGATCCGAGGGCCGAAGCACGAGGGTTGCCGGCACCTTCAGGCCCGGCGGTGCTTCGAGCCGAATCTCACCGCTGAAGGTGTTGGCCGCGGTGGCCGCCTCGCCGGTCGCGTCCTTTCCGATCGGCACCAGCAGGGCGTTGCCGACCGCGTCGAGCAGGGCGACGGTCAGCCTGATCGTTGCTCCGGGCCGGGCGGTCGACGTCAGGGTCAGGTGCAGCCGCGCCGCCGGCCCCGGCCCGACCGCGACCCCCGGGGAGTCAGCCAAGATCTTGCGCACACCGTCGCCATCGCCGTCGACCGCGATCCAGAAACGCGAATCTCCCTCCGAGAAACGATCGGCTCGCGCCCCGGCGGCGCCCGCCCCGTAGAGGATCTTCAGACGCTCCCCCGCCCGCAACCCGCGGCCGGCGACACCGATGCCGAGCAGCTGCTGATCGAGGGTTCGGATCTCGAGCGCCACGCCATCGGCTTCGGTCGACACTTCGGTATAGCCCGGCATTTGAGGTTGGCGGATCTGTGGCGTCGACCAGCCCCAGAACGGCGAGACCTGGAAATAGATTCTGCCGCCCTCAGCGACGCCGAGCTCCCCCGCTTCATAGTGGATCGTCCACCGGCCGGAGCGCGAAGCCCAGGCGGTTTCCGACGGTGGCTCGATCCAGGCCCGACCGCCACCGTCGGACGGATGCCGGGGTCGGGCCAGATCTTCCTGCAGTTGCTCGGCCAACTGGTAATTGCCTCGACGACCGGTGCTGTCTTCGCCGTGGATTTCGGCGGAACCCACCTCGCCGATGGCCGGTGGCGATTCGCCATTCGGTCGACAACCGGCGATGAGCATCAGCGAAATCAGAAGCGCCACCCCCCATGGCACTGGTGGCAAGGGCGCTTTGCCGCTGGCACGGCCCGCCACGGCACGGGAGGGACGAGCCGGCATCAATTGGGCGCCAGCGGCGCGGCGTCGGAACGCAACTCGACCCCCATGTCGAGCAACGTCAACAACATCTCATGACGCTGGTTGACGTCCGGCGCCTCGAGCAGCGCCTGCTTTTCCGCCGGCTGGAACGGCAGCGCCATGGCCACCGAGTTGAGCAGCGCCAAGCCGGACAGCTCGCCCAGACGGTCGAGCTCGAGCGGCACTTGATGCAGCTCTGCGAACTGGCGCAGCGCATCCATCAGCGGATCCGGGGAGACCTCGGCGTCGACGTCCTCAGCGTCGACGGTGAAGCCTTCATCATCAGCTTCCACCCGCCGATAGCCGCGGACCGGTGGCAGCTCTTTCAGCACGCGGAAGCGGCGAACGCCTTTGAGCAACAGTATGAAGCGCCCGTCCGGCAGGCGCTCCGAGCGCTCGATGACGCCGACACATCCGACCTCATAGAGCTGCGGCTCTTGCTCCGACTCTGGCGGCTCGCCGATCAGATAGACCTCGTCTTCTTCCGACTCCCCCGTCACACCGCTGGTCAACGGCTGGATGATGCCGATCTTCTGATCGCTGGCGAGCGCGTCTTCGACCATATTGCGATAGCGCTCCTCAAAGATATGGAGGGGCAATCGACCGCCAGGCAACAGCAAGGCGCCGGTCAGGGGAAAAACCGGCAAGATGTTCGGCGTCTCGTTCATCGTTGCTCGACAATCTGATCCGCCGGTAACGCGCTGAGCAGCGCCGCCACCGCGTGATCGACTTGATGCACGTCCTGGCCGTCAAACGTCACCATCACCCGCACCGGGCCATCGTCCCACCGAGGGTAGGAACCGATCGAAATTTTCGGGTGTTGATCGGCCAACCCGCGGAGCAAAGGTGCGATCGTGCCTTCGTCGCTACGGGTCGCGACGCTGCGACTGACGAACGGAATGCCGCCGGCGAGCTCCTCGCGCAGGATCGGTAGCTTGAGTTGAAAAACCTTGGGCAGACCGGGCAAGACATAGACGTTGCCGACGCGGACCGCCGGCCAGCGGCTTTCCGCGGTATTCACCAACGTCGCCCCCTCGGGCAAGTCGGCCATGCGCAAATGGTGTTCCGTCAAGTGCTCGCCGAAGTACTGTTTGAGCAAAGCCGTCAGCTCCGAGGAGCGCCGCAAATTCTGACCGAAGGCTTGCGCCACCGCTTCCAAGGTGACGTCGTCATGGGTCGGGCCGACGCCGCCGGAGGTGAAGACGACGTCATGAGTGGCGCGCAGCGTGTTGAGATCTTCGACGATGACGTCGACCTCATCGCTGCAAAAGATCGCCCGGCGCAGCGAGATGCCGAGAGCAAAGAGCTCCCGGGCCAGGACCGGGAGGTTGCAATCTTCAATCTTGCCGGTCAGCAGCTCATTGCCGATGATCAGCGCGGCGGCGGTGCGGGGCGGAGTCATGTTTCTCGATGCGGCGGTCGTGGGCTGGTGGGAGACGAATTTAGGCTCGTCGCCTACCTGAGCGTATCAGAACCTCGATCACATTGGCATGACACCACGGGCATGACGCGACGGCTCGCCAAGGCCTCACCAAGAGACAGGTTCCGGAATTTGTCGGCGCCAACTCCGGTTGTTGTAACGACGTCTGATAGCTGGCGAACCGCCGATGAATTTCCCCAACTCACCCCCCACGACTTCCAAGCCTCGTCACCTCGACAAGCGGCTGGCGTATGACTCCCCGGCGGGCCCCTTGCTAGCGACCCACCGTCCCGAAGGCGCACCTCATCCGGCGGCCAAGCTCGAGCTGCTGCACGAGGTCAGCCGCGAGCTGGTCTCGATCCTCGATCGCCAACAGTTGCTGGAACGGGTGGCCGAGCTGATCAAACGCTTCATCGACTATCAACTCTTCAGCGTCATGCTGTGGGATGAAGATCACGGTCGGCTCGAGTCGGAGTTTTCCGTGAGCTGGAATGGTTGCAGCAGTCGGAAATTCGGTGTCGACGCCGGCAAAGGCCTGATCGGCGCTGCCGCCGCCTTGAAAAAGCCGGTGCGGGTCTCAGACGTCAGCCAAGATCCGCGCTATATCAACTGCGGCGACCGGGAAGTGCGCTCCGAGCTCGCCTTGCCACTGTTGATCAAGAACCGCCTGATCGGGGTGCTCGACTTTGAGAGCTATCACCAGAACGCCTTCAGTGAGGAATGTGAACAGCTGCTGGTGACCTTGGGGGCCAGCATCGCGGTCGCGCTCGAAAACGCCGCGCTCTATGAGCGGGTGCGGGAGGACGAGCGCCGCTTGGCGGCCGATCTGGCCACCGCCCGCGAGATGCAGCGCTTCTTGCTGCCGCGCACCACGCCGTGGGTGCCCGGGCTGCAGACCGCCGTCGCTTATTCACCCGCACGCCACCTCGGCGGCGACCTCTACGACTTCTTAAGCTACGGCGAGGGTCGCACCGCCATCGCCGTCGGTGACGTCGCCGGCAAAGGCACCAGCGCGGCGCTCTACGGTTCTTTAGCCATCGGCATCCTGCGCGGTTATATGTCGGAGAACCGCTGCGATGCGGCGTGCGTGCTCGCTTTTCTCAACGATGAGCTGCACCAGCTCCAGGCCGAGAAACGCTTTCTGGCCCTAGCGTTCGCGGTCTACGATCAAAACCAGCGAACGCTTCAGGTCGCCAACGCTGGTCTCCCCTACCCGCTCTTGATTCGCGACGGTGAGATTCGCGAGATCGAAGCCAGCGGCGTTCCGGTCGGCGCCATGACCCAATCGAGCTACCGTCACCTCGAGCTTCAGCTCGAGCCCGGCGACGTCGTCGTCTTCGCCTCCGATGGCATCGAAGAGGGCCTCGACCCCGCCGGCGATCCGTTCGGCCACGAACGCGTCCGCGACACCTTGCTGTCGCTCGACGGCGGCTCTGCCGATCACATCGCGGCCGGTCTGCTAGCTGCCACCGAGCAGCATTTGTGTGGCAAATGCGAGCCGTCGGACGATCGGACGGTGGTGGTCCTGAAGGTCGGCGACCTCTCAGCTAGCTGAGCGCCGAGCGCTGGCAGGGCAGACGTCTCGCCTGCCGATAGACGCGTCACAAGGTTTGTTCGTGTGACGATATCTCGCACCGCGCTCCGGATGCCATCTCGACGGGGGATCGAGTCGTCCGCAAACGGTTGGGCGTAAAATAACCGGATGGGTGTCGATCAAGGTAGCTCGACGGCTGGCTTCTCCGAAGCCAGTCGGCAAATCGCCCAGGCGACGCCGCGCGATCGTCTCATCCTTCCCACACTGACCGTCATCGCCCATCCCGATTTCGATCGGATCGGTGACCGCGTGTCGTTGGGGGAGTTGATCACCGGCCGCGAGATTCATTTGTCGCGCCAGGGACCGCATTTCACCACTCCGGGAAGAGCCTTCACCGGGTCTTTGGCCGACCCGTTCTTGAGCCGTAGTCCCCTCCTTCTCAGGAGCTCTGCTGACGGCGATATTGAGATCCGGCGCGGTACCAGCCGCACCCATCTTGCGATCGACGGCAAGAGCGTCGAGCAGGACCACCGGGTGGCCTTGGCGGAGCTTGAAGACGGTGTGGTCCTCGAGCTCGCGAAACGGGTCGCATTGCTCCTCCACTTTCATCCCGCGGATCGCAGAGAGGTCCCGGAGCGGTTTGGCTTGGTCGGAGATAGCGCCGCGATGGTCCAGGTCCGGGAGACGATCGCTCGCGTGTCCGATCTCGAGGTGCCGATCCTCATCCGGGGCGAGACCGGTACCGGCAAGGAACTCGTCGCCCGCGCTCTGCACGACAGCAGCCCGCGGCGCCAGGGGCCTTTTGTCAGTGTCAACTTTGGCGCGCTGTCTCCAGCACTCGCCGCCGCGGAACTCTTTGGCGCCAAGAAGGGCGCGTTCACCGGCGCGGTACGCGACCAGCCGGGCTACTTCCGACGCGCCGACGGCGGCACCCTTTTGCTCGATGAAATCGGCGAAGCTCCGGCCGAGCTCCAGGTCCTGCTGTTACGGGTCTTGGAGACGCGAGAGATTCTGCCCGTCGGTAGCCAGTCCCCGCGGCCCGTCGACGTCCGGGTCTTGTCGTCGACCGACGCGGATCTGGAACATCTGATCACCGGTGGCAGTTTCCGGGCACCTCTCCTGCATCGCCTCGCGGGCTACACCCTCCACCTACCGCCATTGCGCCACCGACGGTCCGACGTCGGACTGCTCTTCGCGCACTTCCTGCGCCGTGAACGCGAGCTGGCCGGGGAGCCTCCCCCCCCGAATGCGACCAAGGATCGGGTCCCTTGGCTGCCGACCGACTTGATGCCACGTCTGGTCGGCCATGATTGGCCGGGCAATGTCCGCCAGTTGCGCAATTTTGCCCGCCAGGTGGTGATCGATAGCCGGGGTCTGCCGACGCTTGCCCCCGAGCGTGGGCTCGACGAGATTTCCTCACGCGCAAAGGCGCTAGAAAGCCAACCGACCGCTCCCCATCCGGCGAGCCCGCCGTTGCCTGAGAAGGCGCGGCGCTGGCGCAAGCCATCCAGCGTCACCGAAGATGAGCTTCTCGCCGCCTTGCGGGCCCAGCGTTTCAACCTCAAAGCAACGGCACGGGTCCTAGGGATTTCGCGCACCTCTTTGTACAGTCTGCTCGAAAAGTCGCCCAACGTGCGGGCCGCGGCCGACGTTCCCGAGGAGGAGATCCGCGGTGCCTGGCAACGGCATAGCGCCGATCTCGATCGGATGGTGGTTGAGCTGGAGATCTCCGAACGCGCGTTACGTCAGCGACTCAAGGACCTCGGGTTGGCCAGCAAACGTCATGGGTGAAGACTCCGGGCCGACGATCGGTCCGTACCGGATCCTTCGGCGGTTGGGTGTTGGTGGCATGGGTGAGGTCTTCCTTGCCCATGACCCACGCCTCGGCCGCGAGGTCGCGATCAAGCGCATCAAACCCGGCACCGAGGCGCGCTCGGAACACCGGCAGCGTTTTCGCCGGGAGGCGCGACTGGCCGCGGGGCTCAATCATCCGGCGATCGTTCAGATCCATGATTTCCTGGATACGGGCACGGCGGAGCATCTGGTCATGGAGTATGTGGCGGGAACCGGATTGCGGGAGCTCCTCGAGCAAGGTCCCATCCCGTTGGCTCGCGGTCTACCCGTCGCGTCGGATATCGCGGCCGGACTGACCTACGCCCACGCCCACGGCGTCGTGCACCGTGATCTCAAGACCGAGAACGTGCTGCTCGATGCGCAAGGCCAGGCCAAGATCGCTGACTTCGGCATCGCCCGCTGGCTGGAGCCACCCGACGATAGTTCGGCAGACGAGGTGAACCTCACCCGCACCGGCGCCATCGTGGGGACTTGTCGCGCGATGTCCCCGGAGCAGGCTTGTGGCGACGTCGTCGATGCGCGCGCCGATCTCTTCTCCTTCGGGGTGTTGCTCTACGAGATGTTCACCGGCGAGTCGCCTTTCTTGGCCGATAGTCGAGCGCAGACTGTGCAACGGATCCTCAGCCACCGGCAGCAGCCGGCCAGCGCAGTGAATCCACAGATTCCGCGAGAGCTCACTGAGCTCATCGATCACTTGCTCGAGAAGGATCCGGATCTACGGATCCGCAACGCCGCTGAAGTGGCCGACCGTCTCGCGACCTTGACCGACGCCTGGGACAACGACCAGACGAGGCCGGCTGCGACCACCGAGGTGTCCTCAGGCCCCGAACCCCCGGTCGTGCAAAACGCCGCTGATGCTTCGTCGCCGGCAAAATCGGGCAGCGACGCGATAGGTCAGCTGCATCGGCGCCTCGGGTGGACCCTCGGGCTCTTGGTCGCCCTGGCCATGGTCGGGGTCTTGGCTTCTCGCTCTCCAGCCATGCCGGCGCTGCACGTGGCGGTGTTGGAGCCCGAGATCCAAGCGGCCGGGCCGGCGGGTCGGGAGATCGAAATGCTCGCTTTCGCCATCCGCAACGCCCTGGTGCGCGCCCTGGTGTCACTGCAAGGGATCTCCCCTAAAACCACCGCTGAAGTCGACGCGGCGGCGGGACCTCCCACCGCGATCGCCCGCGCCGTGGCAGCTGACGCACTGGTCGCTACGGCGATCGCTTGCCAAGACCGCAGTTGCCATGTCGAGGTCAGCCGCATTCGGGCCGACGGAGGGGTGGCATGGAGCGAGGCGATTCGTGTCCCCCTGGATGAGCCGCTCACCGCCGCGCGCGCGGTGACCTTCCTGCTGCGGCAAGCCTTTGCCGACCACTCGCTGCGTCCCGGATTTCTCGATCTCGAGGCCACGCCGGAAGACTATGTCGCCTATTTGGATTTACGACGGAGCTTCGGAGGCGAGGCCGAGACCAAACTCTCGAACGAAGCCTTGCTCGAACGGTTGGCCGCGATCCGTGCACGATCCGCGCGCTTTGTCGATGTTTACTTGCTCGAAGCCTACGTCGCGACCCGGCGTTTCTACGAGACCCGTGAGCCGGCTCTGATCGACCACGCCTTACAGTTGCTTGACCAGGCCAAGGTGTTGGAGCCGGACAATCCCGACGTATGGCATCGGCGGGCGAGCGTTGAGCTGGCCGCCGGCCGCCTGGTAGAGGCCGAAGTGACCGCCGATGTGCTGGAAGAGCTGGCGCCCGGAGATACCCGCGCGCTCGGGGTGCGAGCCCGCCTCCTGGAAAGGAGAGGCGAGCCCGCCCAGGCCCTCGATCTCTACCGCACCGCGGTCATTCGCCGACCCTCGTGGCAGCTGCTCTATAACCTTGCGACCTTGGCCTACCGCCAAGGAGAAATCGATCTGGCGCGGCAATCTCTCGAGCAGCTGCTCACGCGCGCTCCAAAAATCTATCTGGGACTCTCGCTCCTCGCTCAGCTCGAGCTGGTCAACGGCGAGCCCGCTCGCGCCAAAGATCTCTATCTCGAGCTGATCGAGCGATCTCCCGGGCCCACCGAGCTCACCAACTTGGCGCTCGCCCACCTGCTCCTCGGCGAGTACGGGGCCTCCGCGCTCGCCTCCGAGCGCGCCCTCGAGGCCGCCCCGGAGAACCCCTTCTTTGTCCTCAACCTTGCCGACGCCCGCTGGCTCGGCGGCGAGCTCGAGGCCGCGGCTGAGCTCTACCGTCGGACGCTCGCCCTCCTCGACGCGGATCCGTCCGCGACCACTTGGCAACACCTGACGGTGCGCGCTCAGGCGCTGGCTCACCTGGGTGAGCACCGCCCGGCGGTCGCGGCGGTCCAGGAGGCTTTAGGGCTGGCACGCGAAGGGGGGCCCGTCGCGTTTGAAGCCGCACTGGTCTACGCTCTGACCGGCGACGACACGCCAGCGCTGGTCAATGCGGAACGGGCCGTCGCCGCCGGTCGCAGCCGGTGGTGGTTTCGTCTCCCGTGGTTCGACCACCTGCGATCACGCCTCTCGATCGAGCTCTGAGGCTACGGAGGTGGCACCGGTGGATTGCAAACCACGGTGGGATCCGCCAGCAACGTCTGCGGCCGCCTGGCGTCGCCCTGGGTGTTGTGATCCACCTGCTCTAAGATCAAATAAAAACTGACAAATCCCCATCGACTGAGATCCGGGTTGGACTCCAGCAGCTCGACGTCGGCGCGTTTGCGAAGCTGCCCGACCTCTCGCGGTGTGTTTGTGTCGTCTGCAAACGCGATGTTCCTGAGATTTGAAGGGTAACCCTGCTTCAACTCCCCGGTCAGAAGATCGAACCATCTGAAACTGGGCACGGCCTTGCCTGCCACTTGGAAGCTTTCTGCACTGAAACGATATTTCCCGAAACTCCTTTCATCGTTGTACTCGAATTGAAACACCACGCGCCCGCTCCCGGCGAGCATAAATGCGGGTTCAAAATCGAAGCCAGGCAGGTCGGGATAGTTGAACATACCGTAGCGCAATCCAAAGTTTGCGTCATTGTACATTTCAACTTTGACCACTGCGTGGTCTGACGTGACTCCGTCCGGAGTCTCTTGCCGATGCTCCAAGAATTGTTGTTCAGGTTGCTCGAAGCTGCGCGAGTTGAGGCTCGAGGATACCTGCGCTTGGGTGTCGGCGGTGAGACCGTTGGGCCGGTAGAGCATGCCGATGGCGAACCAGCCCCAGGTCCGACCCCGTTCCACCGGGACACTCAGAATTGACGTATTGACGCCAGACGTCTGCGGCTCTTGCCAAGAAAGTGTCAAGACTTTGCCGTCTTCACTCAGGCGGCCACCCTTCAGTGGTGAAGTGACGACTCCCGACTGGCGGTGAATCCAACGGATCGTCGGTAGACCCGTCGCTTCGGTTCCGAAGATGACCGCCTTTTCCGGCGGAAGATCTGACGGAAGCCGGAGCTCTAACTCAAAGGGTTCACTGCTCTTTAGAACCAAACCGAGCTCAGGCAGGATATTGGTAAATGTGCCCCCTTCATAATTGAAGATACTGAAGATAGGCCGGGTCAGATCGTCGTTCTCAAAGGTCATGTCGATCGATAGCTTCTTCAGCTTCCCCGCATCCTCTGTCAGCTGACGCGGCATTCGCTGCTCCTCCGGAAGTCGTACGGTCGGAGGCCCAGATAGTACTTTTTCAGACGTGGCGATCATGATGTCCTTCCTTTCATTGTCGAATCGAAGCTGATAGTGCCGATGATTAGCAAGGATTATACCAATCGTCGGAGGCTGACGAACTCAGCTTGAAAAGTCTCCAGTCCGCTTTCGTCGTGTCGGTTTCACCGTTCGTCGTGTCGGTTCTGCCTTCGTCGTGTCGGTTTGGATTGCCGACGCCTTTTTTCCTGGGATCGACGCTGGCACACCGCTTGCTCTACTGATCGATCGAACCGAACGACCGGCTCACAATCAAGATCGGGCAAGGGACATTGCATAGACAAGCGCGCCGCGTCGGTACCGCCAGTTTTCCAAAGGGAACGTCGGTGACCCGGCATAAAACAAGAACTCAGGCAAGCCCATGAATACATCACAATTCACACACTGGACATCCCTGACGGGGCTCGATCATCTGATGGCGATGACCTCGGGTCGTGAGTCTCTGACCGTCGGCATTATCGACGGCCCGACGGACCTCGCGCATCCGGACTTCACCGGCTCTAACGTCCGAGCCCTGGGGTTTCGTGGGTGCGAGGCTCCTGAAAGCCAGGCCTGCCAGCACGGAACCTTCGTCACCGGCATGCTGGCGGCGCGCAGGGGTTCTGAGGCTCCCGCGCTTTGTCCGTCGTGTCGTTTCGTCGTGCGCCCGATCTTCTGCGAGGCGTCGACCGCCGATCGGACCTGCCCGGAAGCGAAGCCTGAAGATCTGGCGGTGGCGATCCAGGAAGTGATCGGTGCGGACGCCGCGGTGATCAATCTGAGCATGGCCCTGGCCCGGTCGTTCGATCCAGCTTGCGGCAGGCTGACGGAGGCTCTCGATCAGGCTCGCCAGCGGGGAATCCTGATCATCGCGGCGACCGGAAACCAGGGTCGCGTGGGTCACATCCCGCTGTTTCGCCATCCATGGATCATCCCGGTGGCGGCGTGTGACGCTCACGGCCGCTTCTTGCCAACCTCGAATTCCGGCCCTTCCGTCGGCCGGTACGGCCTGATGGCGCCGGGCGCCGCGGTGACCAGCAGCGCTGCCGGTGGCGGCAACACCACGATGGGTGGCACGAGTGTCGCGGCCCCCTGGGTGACCGGGGCCGCGGCCCTCCTGTGGTCACTGTTTCCGCAGGCCACGGCCGCCAGCATTCGCCGTGCGCTATTGCGGCCGAGCCGGCGCCGACGAAACGTGACGCCGCCCTGTCTCGACGCGCAAGAAAGTCTTCAGTACCTCGACGACGCAACCCAACGAACCTCAATCCGAAGGAGACCCGAGATGGAACCTCAGATCGATGCACCGACCGTAGAATCCCAGGACGCGCCACCCCTCGCCTCCGCCTCCCCCATCGACAGCGGATCGCCCTCGGAGGCCCCGCTCGAGCCGGCCCGCTCCGCCGCCATCGAGCCCGCCTGCGGGTGTGCTGCGCAAGCCAAAGGAACCTCTGCCGCCCGACCCGCACCGAGCTACATCTACGCCTTGGGTTCGATCGATGCTCGCTTTCCGACGCTCGACGTCGATCGCGAATTCGCCCAGGCAGTGCAGGAGGGTGAGACCGCCAACCTCACCGACCAGGAGGTCTTTTACCGCATCTTGAGCCAGGCCGAGAATCGCTACCTTCTGCGCGAGATGTGCTTTGTGTTCAGTGTCGAGCACATCGATACCTACATCCTGGCGCCACGCTCGGACACCGAGCTGCTGCAATTGGTCGAAGCGATCAAACCTGGCAAGGGGATCGACGTCAATGCGGTGATCGGTACCCGGGGTCCGCTGGCGACGCCGGACATGTGCAATGGTCTGGAGGTTCCCATCGTGATCGTCGATCGTGTCTATTCGTTCGATGTCGGGGATTTCGTCGAGGCGATCCCGCAGCCGCCTAAGATGAAAGGTTTCGAGAAGGCGGCGCGGGAGCTATTCGAGCGCATCATGCAAGTCGCCGACAACGCCGGCGAGCTCGACGAGCACCGTGCGGTCAATTATCTGGCCATGCGCTACGCGGGATTCTATGCCCATGCCGTCGAGATGATTGCCGCTGACAAGAGGTTGGCCGACATCGAGGTTCGTCCTTCACGCCTGGGCTCCGGCATCGTCGATGTGATCGCGGCGTACGTGGACCGCAAGACGGGCGTTTCTGAACAATATTTTGTGCGGGTCAACGTGCAACGGAAGTACCCCTTCCTCGTTAGCCCGCTCCAGCCCTACTTTAATCGATAGAACGTGCGAGGAGCCGCCTGCCGGCTCGTCGTTTTGCTCATCGACTCCACTCGCAGAATGAAAGGAGGTAGGCATGGCTTAGCGACACCCTAGGCAGCAGGCTCTAAAGACAACCACTCATTCAATCATGCATCTGAAAAGGAGTACGTCAATGGCACAACTCATGTTCACAGCGGAAAACTCACTGAGGGCCTTCGGACCTTCTTACACGAATCATTCACGTCAGGCAGCACTTTCGAGAGAAGCTCGCCTGTCTCTTGCTGGCTGTGGTGAAGTGTGCGAGAACGGGAAATGCGTGGCGAGCAGTGATCCCAAGTGTTTCTGTAGCAAGGTCGGGACCGGCTGTGCCAGTAAATGCCCTAGCGCTAACTGTTAATTTCGCTGAGTAGGAGAACAAGATGAAGTCATGGGCTTTCACCGCTGAGAGTGCATTGAGCAAGAACCGACGCCAAGACCTAAGCGCCACGGCAGGAAAACGTTTCGAGGATCCCGGGTCCTCCCAATTGAACAGCAGCATTGTGCCCGCGGCATGCGCACCTGGCCTGAAGTGCTGTCAGACGGATTCCGAGAGCTGGTGTTGTGTGCCCGAAGGCACCAGCTGTTCGGATTGGAGTTGCAGTAGTGGGTACAAATGCTGACCGAAGAGCGGCGTCCCTAAATAGACACCGACATGAAAAGGAGACTGAAATGAGTCCTGGAATCCCACAATTCACAGCTCTCGCATCGCTCCGAAACCGCTCTGTTCGAGCTCATCCGCGGCACGGTGGCCTGCGAGGGCAGCCAAGCGACGCGGCGATCCACCTCGCGTCTTGCCGACAGCCACAGCCCGGATGTGGTTGTTTGGGCTTCGACCATCGGAAAACAGGCACAGCGGTCGCGATGTGCCAAAACTCGATGGCAAATAACCCGCTCTGTAAGCTACCCAATCGGGTGTGCTTCGGGTGTGACTACATCCCTCACTCGGATCACGCTGAGTATTACATCTGCAATACCTAGGAGGCTGTTGCGCATAGCGCAACGCCTCGTAGGTCGGACGGGTTGGGCCAGAAATTCTAACCGAAGGTTTGAATTTCTGGGGCGCTAGGAGGCTGTTGCGCATAGCGCAACGCCTCGTAGGTCGGACGGGTTGGGCCAGAAATTCAAACCGAAGGTTTCAATTTCTGGGGCGCTAGGAGGCTGTTGCGCATAGCGCAACGCCTCGTAGGTCGGACGGGTTGGGCCAGAAATTCTAACCGAAGGTTTCAATTTCTGGGGCGCTAGCACCAACGGTCCGCCTTCCCCTGGGTAGGCGGGCCGTTCAGCCCGCCTCTAGCAATTGTCGGTTCCTAGCAGCCCGTCGGATGACAAAAGGAGATACGTTGTGAGCTTACCAAAATTCACCGCCTCCCAGGGGTTGATGGCCTACGGCTCGCGGAGGTACGTGACCCGAGGCGTCGCCACCGACGCCGCTCGGTTTCTAGTCGCTCCTGGTGCCGGATCTGCGGTCGGTCGCGGTGCCCGAGAGACCTGCGCAACGAAGGTCAAGAACGCTCGATGCATGAATCAGGACGGGACCTGGCGGTGCCAGCGCGGATTCCCGGGCGAGACTTGTTATGACGTCGAGGCGCCCTGGGGCCATTTCGGCTGCAACTCCCATGGCGGCTACCCGCCCTGTGACAAGTATGGATGCGGCACTGGAATCCCACCGCACTCGACCTCGGAGACCTGCAGGATCGAATGTCGCAATTTTGCCGGCATCTGCAATTGGGCTGAAGCGACGGCTCAGTGTCCGATGAAGTATGACCTCAATGGAGACCCGATCGGGGGAGCCTGCTGTACCGCCCGAGAGGCTGAGCCGGTGCGCGGCCAGGCATGCGCCGCGGCTAGACAGGCGATCCAGAAGAACTCGGGTTGCAAGAACAACTGCCGAAGCCTCTGAAGACACCGACTTGTCATGGGGTCGGTCCAACGAAAGGAACGTGTGATGAAAGGTTCTGACCTCCAAGAAGACGTCCACGAAGAGCCAACGCCGCCCGCTCACCGGATACGTCTGCCCGGATTCATCCGGGAAGAAGTCGGCCTGGGCGACGTGGTGAAAAAGGCCACTTATGCGATGGGCGTCAAGCCGTGCTCGGGTTGTCATCGCCGGGCGGCAAGCCTCAATCGCTGGCTTGCGTTCTCGCCGGGTGTTCGACGCCAGAGGCGCTAGTCTCCTGTACCCTTTCATACGCCGTACCCTGCGGCCCACATCAGCGCCCAAATGATCCAGCCTGTGCAAAAAAAGCTTCAGCATGTAAGAGCATGCTCACACAAAATCTCCGGTAATGCTTGGGTGGGTGACCATAGGCCACGGCCTCGCCTCACGAAATGTTGGCAAAGAGACACTATCTTTCGACCGTCTCCTAGAAATACGCCCCTGCGGCAGATCTCAGACAATTGCGAGTAGACTTCCTCGGCAAATCCCGACGAGGACAAGACTAGCCCTCCATCAGTAACCTCGGATACATTTACTTCGATGAAGTCAAAGATGACCGATGCATTAACTCTCTTACCACTTCTCCAATGCTTGACTTCCAGGAAGTAGGTAAAGGTGTGGCCATACAACACGCACTCCGCTATTACATCCTTGCCGCCATCCTTACTGGGTGGAGTGAGTTCAACATCGAATCCGACTCCATCGAGCGCAGTTGCGATCACGCGTTCCAGGTCTCGCCACTCGAGCAACCGGAGAACTCCTTCGTCTTTTGCTATTAATTTACACAATTCAACACAAGATCGATTTATTACCTCCGCGATCTGATCTCGCTCTATCTTTCGCACAACGCCGGCCCTGTGTTGAAGATGCTGAGCCAACAAGCCGGCCCAGTGCTCGACGCTGTCAATATCAACCAACTGGGAATCGCCGAATTCAATAAGACTCTCAAGAGCCTCAATAATAGCTCCGCCATCGCCGCTGGCTAAGGCGTCCTTTGCATTACGGATCAGCCACATCCTTTCCGATAGTCCCTCAAGATCTTCTACAACGTTTGCGTCTTTGGAAAGCGGCCGACCCTCGTAGTCATCCCAATCAGGAAAGATTTGATAAAAGGAATCCGCGTCTTTCGCCGCTAGCGCCTCGTCGCTCTTCTCGATTTCCTTGTCCAGCTGCCGATAGTGCATCTTGCCGTACAGGGTCGGATAGAGTTCCCTGAACCTGTCCCGTCTTTTCTTCTGTTCTTCTCTTTCGTTGTAATCTAGCCGCGAACTCTCTTGAGATCTTGCGCTCTCATCATCTTTGTAAAGATCGAAATAGCGATTCTCCTCAAACTCCATCTTTTCAACTTCTTGCCTGAAATCTTCTAAAGAGTCGTCTGCATTGATTCGAGTCACCTCTCCACCTAAGAAATCAATCGAGTCTTCGAGATACAGCTCTGCATCGACATGTGGAGGATTCCATGGTCTCTGCGTAAGAGCCTGGCTTTCCTTGTCGGAGGTCATTCAAGCTCCGATTTTAGATTCAGGTACTGCACGACTGCAGATCTTATCGCTTCCGCTGACTTGTGTAGGAGCATATCCTTTGCTTATCCGGACACCGCGTTCCTAGATCTAACGAGGCTTCGCCTCAGACGCCGAAGCCCGCATCGATGGCTAGGGACCAGCGTCCACATCTATCACCCCTTCCAGCACCGCCAACTACCAACTCCAAAGGCCTCTATCTTGCCACCTTATCACGTCGAAGCACCCGCCTTCGTATGGTGCCGCCTTCGTATGGTGCCGCCTTCGTATGGTGCCACTCACCTCAACGAAAGGCCCCGCCTTCGTATGGTGCCACTCACCTCAACGAAAGGCCCCACCTTCGTATGGTGCCGCCTTCGTATGGTGCCACTCACCTCAACGAAAGCTCCCGAAAAGCTCCCGGCCAAGGAGGTGCCGCTTCGGTCAAGGAGGTGCCGTGATTGCCAAGAAGGTGCAATCTACACCTGAAATGCCGGGCCAACCCCCAAGGACGGATAAGTTGCTGGCCAAAGACAAGCAGGTCGATCTCGAAGTACCTGCGGAAAGTACACCGATCCTTAGGACAAGGCTGGCTGAGAACAAGAATTGGGATTTGACGTCCGCGGAATCTAACCAGGATTCCACGAATCGGCGTTAAGGGGGAGGGCGCCTGCTTGGAAAGGGAATGAAGGGCAAGCAAGGCGGAAAGGTCCCTTCTGGAAAGCTGACCAGACGATCACCGGCCCGCAGGCGCTCCGCGGCTCGGGCGTATTCCTCGACGACCCAGGCGTAGGCGTAACGCATCGCCTCGCGGACCTCTTTGCGCCGGGCGTGAAAGTCCGGTGCCGGGGAGCGATCACGCTGGGCAGGTCGGTAGTGAGGGTCGATTTCCATGACAGCTTCAGCACCGCGAACCGGCACTCCCGTCGCTCGTCGTTCCGCCGCAGCTTCTCTTTCGATTTCCCGGATCAGTTCCTTGACCCGACGCCGTCTTTCCTGGATCGGCAGATGGTTCCAGCACGGTAACGCGTCCAGGAACACCGTCTCCTCGGTCGCGTATTCGTAGCGGCCGTAATGTTCACCACGGCGGGAGGCTGCGAACTCTCGACTACGATCGAACCACCAGCCGCGCAAGGGATGGTCGCGTGTCAGGGCGCGAGCGCTGTGAACCCCGGGCCATTCGATCGCTCTCTCGACGAGTTGCTCCTTAACGCCGGCAGCCAGCAGGTAACGCAGGCGGGCGACCTGGTCCTCCTCTTCGTTGCTGACTTGGATCGCCCGATAGCGTCGCTCGAGCTTCTTGCCGGGCCAGTCATGGAGGCGGCCGATCTCGTCTGAGATGTTGCGTCCGACGTGACGCATGAAGGCTGCCATCTGCTCGGCGTCTTCGGGAATCGCGAGAATGTGGGCGTGGCTTGAGAGCACCGAGATGCCGACGATCCGGATCGAGTAGAGGCGCTGGGCGCGCCCGACGACGCCGAGCACGAGCTCGTTGACGCGGCCACGCTTATCAGGCCGCAGAAGATAGCGGCCCTGAATCATATTGATGGTGATCTCGACCAGGGCGCCGCCCTCGGGGATATAGCGCAGTGGTCGGCTCATCGTCGGCCGTGGAGTCGGGTGGGTCTTCTGGCGTTGCCGTTGCCAGGCAGGCTACGTCTCATCTCATAAGAGATGAGACGTATTCTAGGTCTTCGTTCTGCAGTAGACGGAGAAAAAGACCAAGAAATTTGTTCCAGCGCTCCTCCAACTCATCTGGCTTACGCCTGAGCCTCTGAGCTCTCTGCGAAGTCAGTGGCACCTCACTCTGGCAGCAGCACCTCACTCTGCAGCGAAGTCAGTGGCACCTCACTCTGCACCTCACTCTGCAGCACCTCACTCTGGCAGCACCTCATCATTCTGGTGCGGGCTTGAAGTCCGGAAGCGCCGCGACGATTCCATCGAGCACCTGGAGAAGCCACAGGTGACTTTTCTGGGACGCCGGGCGCCACGTCTGAGGACGTGAAAGCGTGACGATGCGACGATGTGACGATCTTTCCAGTTGTTCGTGAATTCGTTTTCCTGGAAACTCTTTTCGCGAAGGGCTGAAATCATCGTCGCATCGTCGCATCGTCACACTTTTTGCTGTCAAAAAGTTAAATCCAGGGACAGAATGCCTAAAGAATGGCAACTTGAGGCTCAAACGCGCTCTTCACACCCTGCCCCACGGGCGATCGAGGCTCGAATGACCCTCACGAGGTGCTCGGAACCGGCGATCGAGGCTCAATCGACCGCTCCCGGCCAGTGACGCCAGGCGATTGAGGCTCAATCACACTTTCTCACCCGGTGAGAAAGTCTGTTTGAGCCTCAAACCCCCTTCCAAACGCGAGGTAACGCCCGTTCGAGGCATCCTCTGACGCTAATCAGAGGCCCCGAGAGACCCAAACGACATCCGCCGCCTTGTGCCAATCCCTCGCCTAGCCTGGCAGCGTCAACTTCGGCCGCTCGACCACCTGCCGGTAGACTTCGAGCATCGATTTCGCGGTCCGACGCCAGGTGAAGCGCTGAGCTCGCTCTTGCCCCTCGCGAGACAACCGCGCACACAGCTCCCCATCCCCGCCAACGCGTTCGAGGGCCCGCGCCATCGCGACCGAATCGATCGGATCGACGAAGCAAGCCGCATCACCCGCCACTTCACGAAGGACCGCCAGGTCCGACGCCACCACCACCGCTCCCTGGCTCAAGGCCTCCAGCACCGGCAGACCAAAGCCCTCCCAAAGCGACAGAAAGAGGACCGATCGACAGCCGCGATAGAGCGCCAGCAGGGTGTCGTCGTCGACGTAGCCCAAGCTGTGAACCTGCCCGGGCCCCTCCGAGTCCGGGGCCTGAAATGCCGCCGCGTCTCCCCCACCGGCCCAGACCAGCGGCAGAGGATCGGCGACCCCTCCGGCATATTGCCGATACGCACGAACGACGCGCTTCTGATTCTTGCGCGGCTCCGGGCTACCGACCATCAGAAAGAATCCTCCGGCAACTAGCGGCGACGGCAGCGTCAGCGCCTCATCTTCCACCGGCGCTTCAAAGCGGCAACCGAGTCGTGTGACCGCCACTCGATCCGCCGGATAATGCGGAAAAAGAGACAAGAAATGGTCACGACTCGCTTGCGAGACGGCGACGATGGCATCGGCAAAGAGGCTGGCCTTCCATACCCCCTCATAACAAGCCTGACGATTCGCTTCCCCGGTCCAGCTCGGGTCAACCAAGAAGCCGAGGTCATGCAGGGTATAGACCAGGCGCGCACGACGCAGCTCGGTCGGGCAATAGAAGTTGTTGGCGTGGACGATGTTCGGATGACCGAGCTCAGGCTCGAGCTCCTTGTCCGACAGCCGCCAAAGCTCCTTCGCGGCCGCCGGGCTCTCGAGAGCCAAAGTACGCTCGAAGCGGGGATCCTTGATCTCGAGGGTCGACTGCGGCCCCAACGGCTCCCAATAGTGGTCGCCGAAGGTGGCATAAAGGAGGTAGCGGTGAGCGTCTTCAAGATCTACCTCTTCGAGATCAGCGATCGCCTGAATCGTCGACGCCGCCATCATGCCGCAGCCTTCCCGCCGCGGGCCGGTCTGACTGACGTCGAAGCCGATGGTCAGGGACGCCCGCGAGTCGAGGTCGGCTCGCGACGTCGAGGTCGACTCAGAGATCGACGTTGGCGCCGGCGGCGGTTCGGGTTTGGCCGCCCCAGAATCGAGAGCATGACGCCACCACTCTCCAAACAACTGACGCAGCGGCGCCGACACCCAACGGTTCCAGCGCAGCGCCCCCGCGACGGTGACCAGGATCAGCGTCCGAACATAACGACGCCGGTCGCGAGGGCTGACCTGCCATTGACGGAGCATTTCAGTCGCCCAGTTGGCCAGCCAACGAGACGGCGTCGAGCCGAGGTGACGGCGCAGCATGGTGTTGGTCTCGGCATGCACCGCAACTCGCTGACCCAAGGTTTTGGTCTCGGCATGCAATCTCGAGCCGGCCAGCGGCCGGGGTAGATGACGGAAGCGAACGCCGCCCCGCGCTAGCCGCAACCAGAATTCGTAGTCCATGCAAAACTGCAAACGCTCGTCGAGCGGCCCGTGATCCTCGATCACCTGCCGCCGGAAGAAAACGGCCGGTTGGCATAAGAAACAAGTCTCGAGCAGACGATCTTGCTGCCACGGTTCGGTCGGATAGGCCTCGAGAAAGCGATCATCTTCGTCGATGTGGAAAGCGTCGCCGTAAACCACGTCGACTCGCGGATGGCGATCAAAGAAACGACATACAGCGTTGAGCGCACCCGGTAGATAGACGTCGTCGCTGTTGAGCCAACCGACGATCGGTGCCGACGTCCGACGCAGCCCCTTGTTGACCGCATGGGCTTGTCCACGATCGGGCTCGGAGACGAACCGTAGCCGCTGCCGATAACGCTCGAGCACCTCGAGGCTGCCGTCCTGCGAGCCGCCGTCGATCACCCAAAAGTCCAAACCCTCGACCCCCTGATCGAGCACCGAGCACACCGTGCGTTCGAGAAAGCGGCCCTGATGGAACGAGGGCGTGACGACGCAGATCGGCGCGGCGCTCATCACGCCTCGCCGAGCAAGTCGAGCACGGCGCCATCCTCCAGACACTGGTAACAGCGGCGCATCATCACCCCCAGGCTGCGCACGTCGCCTGCCGACGTCTCCTCCGCCGGCCGAAATGGTGGACTTACCCGCCCCTCGATCCAACCGCCCTCGGACGCCAGCCGTCCCTGGACGCGCACCGCCTTGCCGGCCGGCACCTCGACCTCACCGACGCCCTCAGCGCCGTGAAATTCGACCGTCGCCGCCCGCGACAAGGGATTGCACAGCTCGAGGACCAGCTCACAAGGGGCGGTGTGGGTGATCAGAAAACGCTCGGCGGTCCAGCCATCGTGGAAACGACCGGCGATCTCGATGCTGCCATGGGGTCGCGACGTGGCCCGCTCGAGCACCTGCCAGTACTCTTTCCCCATGGCCCGGATATCGCCTAACCGAGCGGCCTGAGCTCGCCCTAAGTCCCGCAACTGAGTCAGCCGTTCCGGCTCGGTGTCGAGAGTCTCGAAGGCGGCTTGGATCGCCTCCGGGGTGCGCGGATCGAAGAATTCGACGGCCTCCCCCGCGACCTCTCGGTGGACGTCGAGATCGCTGGCGAAAACCGGCAGATCATGGCTCATCGCTTCTAGAATCGGCATGCCGAAGCCCTCGAAGAGGGACGGAAAGATCAAAGCCCGGCCGCCGCGATAAAGGGCCGCTAGCTGGCGCTCATCGACAAAACCAAGATACCGTACCCGGCGCTCCAGCCCGAGGCGTCGAACCGCCTCGAGCACCGGCGCCGGATCCGGACGCTGCGCGCCGGTGAACACCAGGCTCAGCTGGCTTTCCGGGTGTTGGTGACAGAAGAGCGAGAATCCGTGCAGCAACGTCTGATGATTCTTGTGCGACCAGAAGTTGGCGGGATAGAGCACGAAATCCTCGGACGCGAGCCGTAATCCGTCGAGCTCGCGACGAATCTGCCCGTCGTTCAGGTCCGGCAGCCGGCTGGCGATGCGATTGTGGACCACCGTCACCTGATCGGACGCGGGCACCGGCCTCGCCAGATCGCTCTCGGCCGGTAAACTCCCGGCCGAAAGCGACGGGATTTCGTCGCACAGCAGATGGCAACGGGTGCTGTCGCTGACGCAGATGACCTCGTCCGCCGCCCAGGCGACCCGCTCCAAATCCCGCTCGCGCCGGTCGCGTTCGGCGTCTTCGAAGAACCAGGGCAAAGCGCGATGCTGCAAGTCGTGAACGACACAGACCGTCGGCACCCGGGGATCGATCCAGCGCGAGACGGTCATCGGGCACAGTAAGACTCGGACGTCCCCTTCGTCGACCCGCCGCTCGAAGGTATCGTCCAACTTCACCGGCATTTCGAGCCGCTCGAAGTTGTCGCGGTCGAGCCAGGTCAGCTCGTCGGCGCAGTCGTCTCCGACCAGAACCACGAACCGCGTCTCCGGGTGAGCCCGCGCCAGCTCTTCGACCAAAGCCAGCGCCACCGTCTTGGCGCCACCGTTTTCGGCGCCCGGCAAGAGGGACGAGAGATCAATGGCAACCGCGCCCTCAGGCGGCGGCCGGAAAGAGCCGGAAAACTCGAGCCGAGCCGTGGTCTGCGGCGGCGGGAAGTGATGCCACTCGATGGCTTCGGACTTCGAAAGCTCCAAAGCCTCGTTCAAGCGCCGGCGCCAGAGGCCGCTTCGGACCAGCAGCTGGAAGAAAGGAGAAGCCCGTAGGCGCTCGAACCACAGGCGCCACTCTTCGGCCCGCTGCTGCTTGCGCTTCAGCCGAGCCTCGAGACGTCGGGTCCAGGCCCCGGACGGCGGAATTTGACGAGTGTCGCTCACCTCGTTCGCTCGTCACCGGCCCGAGGCATTTCGCTCAGTGGATGGGATCATGAAGAATCGAGGGAATTGTCTATAGTCTGAGCCGAACCCGGAGCGGCATATTCTAACCAGCAGAGGCCTCGGCGCCAGACCTGAATCCCACCCAGCGGCTGCCAAGCCTTAAAATCAAGGCATGACGTCTTCAAACGGCCCGGATTTAAGCGCCTCTGAAGATGGCAACGGTCGCCAGTGCTGGTGCGGCAGCCGCCGGTTAACGTCCTTCAATACGGATTACCTGAGCTGCGAGGATTGCCAGACCTTGCTCGCGACTGAAATGCCGACGGACGACATCACCCGGGTTGGTGACGATGAGCGCGGCTTCTATGGCCGATCCTACTTTTTCGACCGCCAGCGGCAGCTCGGCCACCCGAGCGTCGATTCCCGCGCCGAAAGCGATCTCTGGGGACGCTGCTTGTACTGGCTGCGGACGGCACTCAAGTATCGACACCCTCCCGGACGGTCCTTGGAGCTGGGCTGCGCCCACGGTGGCCTGGTTGCGATGCTCGACAACGTGGGGTTCGACGCCATCGGCCTGGAGCTCAGTCCTTGGATGGTGGATTTCGCCCGCCAGGCATTTGGCGTCCGGATGCTGCGCGGCCCGCTCGAGGATCAACAACTAGCAGCGGGATCTTTCGATCTGATCGTCGCGATGGATGTCCTGGAGCACCTGCCCGATCCGGCGAAGACCCTCGGCCGGGCGATCGAGCTATTGCGGGACGACGGCGTGCTCCTGATCCAAACCCCCAAACGGCCATCGGCAGCGAGCCACGGGCAACTGATGGATCGGGACGATCCGTTCTTGAAGATGCTGCTGCCCAGCGAACACCTCCACCTGTTCTCAGAAGACGGTCTCTGCCAGTTGCTCGGGCGCCTCGGCGCCCGCGACGTCGCTTTCGAGCAGGCACTTTTCGCCGACTACGACATGTTTCTCGCCGCCAGCCGTGAACCGCTCAAGCCCTTCAAATCCTACCAGGCCGCGGAACCTTTGAACGCCTCCCCCAGCGGCCGTCTGTTGCAGGCGATGCTGGTGCTATACCAACAGTACGAAATCCAGAAGATGGCTTATCAAGGCGCCGACTTCGATCGCGTCCAGCGCCAACGCCAGATCGACGACCTGCACAAAATGCTCGAGCAACGCACGGCCGCTTATGAAGTCGCCGACCAGGATCGCATCGGACGTCAGGAGCAGATCGACGAGCTGCACCGGATCCTCTACGACGAGCGTTTGCATCGAAGCGAGGGTGAGGCCTACCTGCGTGGGGAGATCGAACGTCAGCAGCGAGAGAATGACGAGCTGCGGCAGGCGATCGAGGATCTCAAGACACGCGTTGAGCGACGCTGAATCGACGGCCCATCCACCAGAACAAGCCAGCGACGGCCATCACCAGGGCGAAGACCAGGACCGTATGGTCGAGCTGACGAGCCGTGGCACCGGTGACGGCATAGATGGCGGCCGCCGGCAAACTGCCGGCGGCGGTCGCCAAGGCCATTCGCCCCCAGCTCATCGTCGAAGCGCCGGCCAGGATCGCCACCGTTTCGGCGACGATCGGCACCGGTCGGGTGACGATCACCGCCAGATCTCCCCAGCGAGCGAGCATCGCGTCGGCGCGGCGTCGCTCCTCGTCGCTGATCAGACGACCGAGCCAGGGGCTGCCCCGCCGGCCGAGAAAGAATCCGAACATCCCGGCGCCGAGCCCGCCGATCAGGGAGATGAGAGTGCCCCAGGCGATGCCGAAGAGCGCGCCGTGGGCGATCATCACCAGAGTCGCAGGAATCGGCAGCACGACGTCGCCGATCAGCAGGCCGATCCCGGCCAACGCGGCGATCGAGCCACCGCCAGCCATCCAGGGGTCCGGATCAGAGAGCAGGGTCAAGTCGAGCGCTTCGACCGCCAGGAACAGGCCGAGAAAGATCAGCAGGATCGCTCCGGTCAGGAGCCAGTAGCGCTTCACCGCCAGCGATGCCCCCCCGCACGCTGGGCCTCTCGAGACTCTTGGCCCCCGTGACCAAAGGTGCGTCGCAAGCCGAGGCGGAAACCGCGACCGGCGCCGGGAAAACCGATCAAGGTCTCGTAGTCCCTGTCCGCCAGATTGTCGACCTTGGCGTGCAGCTGCCAGCCTTCGGTGAAGCGCCAAGATCCGGCTAAAGCGAGCAGTCCGTAGCCAGAGGTGGTGTCGCGCCCGGGCACCGGAATCTGCTCGTCGAAGCTGCTCGAGGTGCCCTGGCTCGACAGCTCGAGGTGCCACGCCGGCTGAGGCCTCCAGGTGAGACGCAGGCCGCCGACCCAGCGCGGGCGATGGCGCAGCTGCACCGGGGAATCGAGGTTCTCCACCTCCTGCCAGGTCAGGTTGAGGGCGGCGGCAAAACGCGGTCCCGGACGCCAGGTGAGATAAGTCTCGACGCCCTGGGCTTCGACCCGCGAGCGATTGACGTGGTTGAAGGTCTCAAAATCAAAATCCACCAGGTCCCGATAGCGGTGGTAGAAGAGGCTCAGGCCCGCGGTCCATCCCTCGCCGTTGCCACCATGCTCGATCCCCAGATCGCCGCCCGTCATCTCCTCCGGCCGCAGCAACGGATTGCCACCGAGCTGGCGTGGGCTGGCAAGGGCAAAGAAGCTGGGCAATTTGAAGGAACGGCCGGCGGAAAAGCGTAAGCGGGTCGCCCCTTGGGGCCCTAGCCGGTAGCGGAGGCCCAGCCGCGGGCTCCAGCGGTCGCTCAAATCCTCAGGAAAATCGACCCGCGAGCCGAGCTCGATCAACAAGTTGCCGCGCTCGATCAGCAGCTCGGCGTACGCCCCGGGGGTGGTGCGGGTGATCGAATAGTCTCCGGGCACCTCACCGCCAAGAAACGGCGGTAGCAGCAGCACGCTGCGGTTCTCCCCCCGCTCCTCGACGACCTCAGCACCGACCGCCAGCTGCAGACGATTCGAGGCGATCAAGGTGCCGGACCAGCCGAGACGGCCGCGGCTGAAAACCGTGTCTTCGGTCGACGGCGGCACCAAAGGGAAGACCGCCGGACTCTGGCGGTCCAGCTCATGACGATAATAAGCCGCGGTCAGCTGATGCCGGCCGTCGGCACCGAACCGCAGCTCCGCCCCCAGGCTGGCTTCTTGATGATCCGAGGTGCGCAGCTCGCCTGAACCGAAAATCGGGCCGCCGGAAGCGTCGGGGTAGTCGTCCGCCTCCCAGGCGGCGAAGCGGCTCGACAGCCGGAGGGTGGACTGTGAAGAGATCTCCAGGTCGAGGTTGGCGTGGGCACTGCCGTGGGAGAAGCTCTCCTCCGCCACCCGTCGCTCTTCTTCATCCCAGGAGACCGCGACCAGATAGCTGGCCTGGCCGGCGTTGCCCGAGACGCTGGCCGCGGCCCGCCTCAGGGAGGCGTCGCCGCCCTCGAGCTCAGCTTCGCCGGTCGAGCTGCCGCCCCGCCGGGTGATGATGTGAATGGTGCCGGCAAGGCCTGCGGAGCCATAGATCGACGACAGCGGGCCGCGGACCACCTCGAGACGCTCGACTGCACTCAAGGAAAGCCCCTCAAGATCAAAGACGTCGCCGACCTGATAGGTGCCGTCGTTGAGCGGTACGCCGTCGAGCAGCACTTGGGTGTAGTTTGGGTCCCCGCCGCGAATCTGGGCGGTGGTCAGGCTGCCGCGGGCCCCCCCCGAGGTGACGCCGAGACCCGGGACGAAGCGCAGCAATTCGGCGACCGTTCGGGCGCCGGTGGCTTCGATGGTCTCGCGCTCGAGCACCGTAACGGCCGAGGTCGCCGAAGTGATCGGGCGCTCGCGCACCGTGGCGGTGGCATAAAACGTTTCGGTCGGTGGCGACGGCTCGTCCGCCTTCTCCTCCGATGAGCTCTCCTGAGCCTCCCCGCGGACTGGAGCGGCGACCGAAATCCCTGGCAACAAGAGAACCAGCAGCAAGATCCTGATCATGACCTCCCCGGCTCCGACGATATTTTTCCGACAATGTCTTTCTGACAATGTCTTTGTCAGACGATGTGTCTGGGCTTGGTTATTCCGAGCCTACGCGATTCGGTCCGACAGGATCAAGCTGGAATCTAGCCCGGATCCAGCCGCCAGCAAGCTCAAAGATCGCCGCCGACCCGGATCAAGCATTTGCCATAGAGCTCACGGGCCTCGAAGGCGCGGTGGGCCTCGGCGGTTTCTTCGAGCTCAAAGACGTGGGTGATCGGGATTCGCCAACGCCCGTCACGCAAGGCCTGGTGGATCGTCGGCCGTTCTTCGCCTCCGGTTTGGGCCATTGCAATTGTCTTAAGTCTATGACATTGTCATCGTCATATGTTCATGCTCTACTTGTTGTGGGTCACCATCGTCGGCGGCGGTCTGTTTATGGCTGGCGGGGCCGCCTGGGCGATCTACCACCACGGCTTCGACCTGGCATTGGCGATCAACGTCGTGCTCTACCTGGGCTGTGCGCTCTACGGCTTACCCCGCCTGGTCAAGTTGCTGTTAGGAAAAACCTGATGGGCCTGCACATCTGGGGTATCGACGTCATCGACGTCGGCTTTAAAGGCATTCACGCGTTCATGGCCGCTGCCTGGCTGCTGTTTGACTTCATCGTCTTCTGGTTGCATTTCGACGTCAAGAACCCGCAGATTCCGATCGCGCGCCGCCTCGAGCGCGCCCGCATCATGCACGGCATCGACACCATTGTCGGCTACATCTTTCTGCTGATGCTGCCCACCGGCATCGTGCTGTGCTACATCACCGACACCCCGCTCTTTACCACCGCCTGGCTGAATTGGAAACACGCGCTCTACGCGATCATCATCATCGACGCCCTGTACCTGATCCCGATCTCCGGCGCGTCCCTGCGCAATCTGAAACTGATCGAGGACGGGGCCGACAACGTCGATCAACTAAACGATGAGATCCGAGGCAATATGGACAAGGCGATGCCGGCGGTCTTTCTGGTTTGGACCCTGGTGTTCGTGGTCAGCGTCATCTCCCTGCTCAACCTGAAGAGCCCGGATCAGGAATACATCTTCCGCAAGACGGCGACGGAGATGTCGAGCCAGCAGCAGCCCTGATCACCCGACTCTGAGCGCCGGCTGCGAAGGGCAGCGGCTGCGAAGGGACGTCGGCTCCGAAGGGTGGTTGACTTCGAAAGGAAGTCGGTGCCTTCGGAGTTTGGATAGACTTGCGCCCAGTTATTTTTCCGGGAAGCTGAAAGATGGGCAGCGAGAACAGCGTCTCGCCCGGGCCGAGGGTCGTCTTCTGGCAGACCCTGCGCACGGATCGATGGGCACAGATGATGCTGGCGACCTTCGCCGGGGTCGCACTGCTCTATCTACTGCCGGTGCTCGACGACGCCCATCGTGCTCTGCTGTCACGGGCCGTCGCCCCCCTGGTGTTTCTGGTTCTGGTCGTGGCCGCGTTGGTGCAGGGTCTCGATCGCCTGAGCGACACGGAAAGACGCTTCTGGCGAGATGTGATCGGCGCCTTCAGCGCTCTCCTGATCATCGCAGTGCTTTATCTTTTCTTTCCTCGGGCGGAGCAAAACCTGGCGTTGGATCTTGCCATCGAGGCTCTGCACGCGGCGTTTTACACCGCGCTGGTTCTCGCCGTCGAGCGCCAGCCCCATCGCACCTACCGCTGGCGCCCGACCCGTCTGGAACGCATCTTGGCCTGGCCAGCGGTCGGCGCCTTCATCGTCGCCCTCTTTGCTTACTTCATCATCCTGCCCCTGCTGGGCGGCGCCACTGGCACAGATCGATGGACTTCGAGCTTTACCCTCTACCTGGCGCTGGACGCCTATCTCATGGCCCGCTTTCTGTGGCTCGCACGTCACACCGCGGCGCCACGCTGGCGGACGCTTTATCTGGTTCTGGGCCTGACCACCGGTGCCGTCTTTGCCTCCGACCTGCTGGAGCTTACCTGGTTTCAGATGGTACGCGTCCTCTCTGCGGTGGAAACCCCCACCACCTGGGGCTCAGGCCTGGATCTGGTCTACCTCGCCCCTTATCTGGTGCTGATTTTGGCCCGTGGACGACACTTTGAATTCCGCGATCCTCCGGCTGCTCAAGCCGAGGGGGAACGGCCGGAGACCCACTTCACCCGGCCGAGCGGTCGGACCATCGTGCACGCTCTGGCGTTTCCTCTCCTCCACTTCGGCGGTTATCGCTTCGATCTCTTCAACGTCGCCTACCAGGTCGAACGCGAGGCCTTGGTCTTCTGGGCGATCCTGGGGCTCGGAGCGATCGCCGTCATCCAGCACCGAATGCTCGAGAAGCGCGCCCGGCAACTGTGGCAGGATCGCGAAGAAGTCGAAGCCACCCTCAGGCGCAACGAGAAGGACCTGCGGTTGATGGTCGAGCGCTACCACACGGATCAGAAGCTGCGCCTGTCGGAGGAGAAGCTGGCGAAGGCGTTTCGGGCTTGCCCGGACGCGATGATGATCAGCGCCCTGGCCGACGGCCAGATTCGAGAAATCAACGACAGCTTCGAGCTGACCACCGGTTATTGCCAGGAGGACATCCTAGGCAAAACGACGAACGAAGTGGGCTTGTGGGCCGACCCCGAGGCCCGCCAGACCATGATTCGAAAACTCGAGGTCGATGGCGCGGTGAGAAACTTCGAGGTCCGCTTTCGCACCCGCTCGGGCGACGTCAGGATCGGGCTGGTCTCGGTCGAAAAGCTGACCATCGACGGTGAGCCGCACCTGCTGTCCGTCACTCGGGACATCACCGAGCGCCGACGGATCGAGAACAAGCTGAAGACCCAGGCGGTACTGCTGGACAAGGCTCAGGACGCCATCGCGGTGCTCGATCTCGAAGACCGGGTCACCTATTGGAATCGCAGCGCCGAACGCCTCTATGGCTGGTCCGCGGCCGAGGCTCTGGGCCGTCCGGCGGCAGAGCTGCTCCACGCTGAGGGATGTGATCGAGCGCTCGAAGCCTCCCGACGGGTCGACGAGACCGGAGATTGGATCGGTGAGCTACGCCCGGTCACCAAGGACGGCGATGAGATCGTGGTCGAGAGCTGGTGGAGCCTGGTGCGCGATCAGGACGGCAATCCCGAATCGAAATTGGTGGTGTCCTCCGACCTCGGTCGCAAGGCTGACGCTTTGCCGTCATAAACTCACCGACCCTGACATGCCTGATTTTCGACCTACTCGGCTCGTCCGAATCCTCCTCGCCGCCCTGCTCCCGCTGGTGTTCTCAGCCAGCGTCGCTTCAGCGCACACCTTCGAGCTCACCCGCACGCTACTCCTGATCAAAGCCGACGGCAGCTATCAGGTCGACCTGACCTGCGATCTCGATGCGCTGGCCCTCGGCGTTTCACCGACCGCCGACGATGCCGAGCTGGCGGCGACTCTGCGCGGGATGGACGACGAGCAGCTGACGTCGACCCTCAGTCGGCTGCACCGCAGCCTGGAGCGGCGGGTGCGTCTGTTCGTCGACGGCGAGCGAACGTCGTCGACCATCAGCTTTCCCGAGCATGGTACCCCGGCGGCGGACGACGCCGAAATCCCGACGGTGCTCGGCCTGACGGCTCGCTTCGAGGGTCGTCTGCCGGCGGGCGCGACGGAGATCGCCTTCAGGGCCTCCCGCGCGTTTCCCCCCGTCCACCTGACGATTCTCGACGAGCGTCATCTTGTCGGCCAGCGAGAGTTGCTCGAGTCCGGGGTGCCGAGCGACCCCTACCGCCTCGACGCACCGCCCGAGGCACCGCCGGCGACGTCGATCGACCGCGTCACCACCGCTGGGCGCTACCTCGCCCTGGGCTTCTGGCACATCGTGCCCGAAGGTCTCGATCACATCCTCTTCGTACTCGGGCTCTTTCTGCTCGCGGCCCGCTGGCAGCCTCTACTGTGGCAGGTCAGTGCCTTCACCCTCGCCCACACCCTGACCCTGGCGCTGTCGACCTATGGCATCGTCCGTCTCTCGCCGTCCTGGGTCGAACCGCTGATCGCCCTGTCGATCGCTTACGTCGCGATCGAAAATCTGGTGGTGGACGATCTCAAGCCCTGGCGGCCGGTGGTGGTGTTCGCCTTCGGTCTGCTCCACGGCCTGGGCTTTGCCGGCGTGCTCGGCGAGCTCGGCCTGCCCGAACGGGATCTGTTCAGCGCCCTGCTGGCATTCAACGTCGGCGTCGAGATCGGTCAGCTCGCGGTCTTGCTGGCGGCGTTTGCCGCCGTCGGTTGGTGGCGGTATCGCCCTTGGTACCGGCGACGGATCGTCGTGCCGGCGTCGCTGCTGATCGCGGCCGCCGGCCTTTATTGGGCGGTGACCCGGGCATTTCTGGCGTAGATGCGACGCCTCCGAACAAGGCGAGGCAGGCCTCGCCACGACATCAGACGGGGATTCCGGTGTAGGGGCGACGCCGGCGTCGCCCGAACAAGGCGAGGCAGGCCTCGCCACTACATCAGACGGGGATCTCGGACGTAGGGGCGACGCCGGCGTCGCCTTCAGGGCCACACTTCCGCAATCTTGCCCTTGCGCAACGAATAGCGGCGTTCACAACTTTGGCAGGTGACGACACCGTCCTCCCGAATCTTTCCCGGCAACCACCGGGCCAGCGGCTGCCCGCAACGGCAGACCACGCCCCCCGATCTTGCCGGGTTGCCCAACACCAGCTGAAAGTCACCGACCGACCGGGTCACCACCGAGCCCATGCCGACCATGGCGAAACGCCCGATCTCAAGACCGCAGCCGATCACCGCACCCGCGCCGACGGTGGCGCCGGCGCCCACCCGGGTCGGCAAGGTCGACTCATCGGGCTCGGAGCTGCGCAGCTGCTGAAGATCGGGGGTGGTGGCGCGCGGAAAGCGATCGTTGGTGAAGATCACCCCGGCACTGATCATCACGCCGTCCTCGATGGTCACGCCGGTACAAATGTAGACGAAGGCGTTGATCTTGACCCGATCGCCGATCTCGACGCCATAGGCGATATAGGTCTTCTCACCGACGATGCCATCTCGGCCGATGCTCGCCGGACCTCGGACATGCACGTGATCCCAGATCGCGGTGCCGTCACCGATGGTGACGCCGTCTTCGATGCGGGCCGTCGGATGGATTCTGGCCCCGCCCGAGGCGTCAGAGGCGCCGAAAGCCTCGATGGGTCGATCCGTCATGCGATCGAGATCCAGCGGCTATCTTCAAGCGATTGATACGCCTTTTCGATCACTTCCACCGAAGCGATGGCATCCTCGGCGGTGATCAGCAGTCGCCGCTCACCACGGACCGCGCGGCAAAAATTTTCGAGCTTGCGCTCGAAGGCTTGGAGCTTGTTGTAGCCCTGGCCAAAGACCACCCAATCGGAGCTGCCGGTCTGGCGATACTTCGATTCACGCCAGCCGACCCGCACGGTGCCATGGGAGCCATAAATATCCACGAACCCTTCAAAACCCTTGTCCAGACTCCAGGAGAGATCCACCGACCCCATGACGCCGCTTTGCGTGCGCACGAAGAGCTGCACCGTGTCTTCGACCGGCAATCCTTGAACGTTCTTGCCGCCGACCGCCTGCACTTCCGCGATCGGCCCAAGAAAATATCGGATCACATCCACCGAATGGGTACCGTTGTCGATCAGTACGCCTCCCCCGCTCTGCTGTGGGTCGGAGTTCCAGCGCGTCGACATATCGACCCGGGCGGTAAAGGTGTTGGCGAGCAAGATGATCTCCCCCAGAATCCCTGAGGTAACGATCGACTTGGCCCGCACCACGTCCTCGACGTAACGAAACTTCGACGCCATGGTCAGCAAGACGCCAGCCGACTCCGCCGCTGCCACCATGCGTCGGGCGCTGGCGACGTCGACCGCCAGGGGTTTTTCGCACAACACCGGCAAGGAACGCTCGATCGCCGCAATGCAGATCTCCGGGTGGCTGACCGGCGGCGTGCAGACCACCACCGCGTCCAGCTCGGCGTCGGTCAACATCTGACGGTAGTCGCCAAAGGCGGTGCCTTCGAGCCTCTCGGCCAGGGCACCGGCGGCTTCCAGACGCACATCGGCGACCGCGCTAACCCGCGCCAACTTCGAGTTGGCAAACGCCTGGGCATAGGTCTGGGCGATCGCCCCAGCGCCGACCAGACCGAATCGCAAGGCTTGACTCATCACGTTTCTCCAACCGTCGCCCGCGGGCCTCGGGCCGGGACCGGATCTCGGTAGACGATGCGCGTCAGCACGACGTCCGAGTCGTAGTACCAGCGGCCCATGACGGTATGGTAATCCAGAGGTTGAAGCTCCCGGATCAGCTCTGGGCAGAGGCGGTCCTCCGGAAGCAGGGAGACATACGTTAAGAAGTAAGGGGGACGCCACCAATCGATCCGGCGGCAGAGCACCTCCGGCGGCACGAATTCCCACTCGAGCGGCCGGATGCGCGAGTCAAAGAACGCGACAAACGCGGAGTTGAGCCCGAGCAAGACCGGCGGCGGAGCGAGCTCGGTGGCGCTGACAGCCTCGGCGTTATCGGTGATTCGAGCAGCCACTGCCCGCGCCATCTCCGCCTGACTCGCCGACGGTCCGCGCGCCAGCCAGCTGGCCCAGGTCGGAATCTGCACCGCCAGATGCAAGGCTAGAACCGCGAACGCCACCTGACGGCGGCGCAGCTGAGCGAAGAAAGCGGCGGCGCCTTCGAGGGCCAGGAAAGCCAGCGGATAAATCAAGAAGTAGTAATAGCGCGGCATGCGATATTCGAACATCGAAAACAAAACGAAGCCGGCTACGGACCAACTGGCCATCGCCAACCAGGCTCGACCGACCGCCCGCTGGCGGGCATCGCGAGCCGTCCACGGCAGCAACAGCGCACCGAACATCATCGCCGCCGCGATCAGCAGGACCAGCCGTTCCGGGTCTTCGAAGAGGAACTCCTCCACCGATTCGGCCTGATAGTTCAACGAAGCGCGCACGCTGACGGTGGTCGTCTGCTCATAAACCGCCACGTCCTGCATGTCGTGCCAGTCCCGCCCCGCCCAGTGGCGCACCCCGAGCAGAGCGAGCACGGCGGTAGCGCCGATCAGCCCGACGGCTGCGATCAACCGGACCGCCCTGGCGTCGATCCGTCGCTCGCCAGGCGCGCGAGCTTGCCCGGTCGTCCAGCCCAAGGCATCCGCCAGCCATAAGCCTGCGACCACGGCCGGGGTGAAGAGAAACGCGACTTTGAGAAAAACGGCGCTTGAAGCTAAAGCCACGCTGAAGATGCAGGCCCGCAGGTTTGCCGGGTACCGGATCCACAACCAGAGCGCGACCAGCGACACTGCGACCCCAGTCGGCTCGACGATCGCCATGCGCGAGAAGGTGACGACATGCAGGGTGGCGGAAACCGCCAGACAGGCGGCAAGGGACGTCTCGACACTGCGACACGTCCGACAGATCAGGTAGAGACACCCCAAACTGAGCAAAAACGCAGCGATCGACGCCACCCGCGCCACCTCCAGGCTGACCCCGAAGATCTTGAAGACCCAGGCCATCCACAGGGCGAAGAGCGAAGTGTGGGAATAGATGTTGCGGTCCATCCCATGGCCCCACTCCCCCCACAGCGCCAGGGAACGAGCGCTCTTGTTGTACCACCCCTCGTCGGTGATGAAAGAGCCGGAATAGGACGTGATCTCATACGCCAGGTCGTGGTCTAGCCCGCGAAAGCGCAGGCCGACGCTCACCGCCAGGAGCATCAGCAAGACGGCAAGCCCGGCTCGCCGTCGGGAAAACGTCAAACGTCAGGCCTCGCGGATCGCCGCCAAGGACTCGACGATCGCCTCGGCGATGCCGTCGACATGGTCGTCGGTGTAGCGTTCGTTCCACGGCAGCACCAAGACCTGCTCCAGGCCAGAGTAGGTGCCGGGATAGTGCTCCGGCGAGTAGTCCGTGGCTTCCGGTCGCGCGTGGCTGAACGGGAACCGGCTGGTCCCAAAGGTCCGCTGCTCGGCGAAGACCTGGCACTCGAAGGCCGGCTTGCGAATGTAGCGCGGCGCCGACCAGACGCCTCGAGTCTTGAGCTCGGCGGCCAGGGCGTCGGCGCCTCCCGGAACTTGCTCCGGATCCACCCGCAGGCCAAACTTCCAGTAGGTGTGAACGTTGTCCGAATGGATCTGGGGACAGGCCACCCCGTCGAGCCCATCCAGGCGACGAGTCAAGCGCTCGGCTTGTCGGCGTCGGGCTTCGACGATGCCCTGAAGCTTGTCGAGCTGGGCGACGGCCACCGCCCCCTGCAATTCACACATGCGCGAGTTGAGCGCCAGGAAATAATGGTCCGGCGACGGATCGCCGTAGCCCCAGGCCTTGTTGATAAAGAGAAAGACGCGTCGTGCCAGGTCGTCGTCATCGGTGACCACCAAGCCGCCTTCACCGGTGGTGATGTGCTTGCCTTGCTGCAGGCTGAAACAGCCGATTTTGCCCAAAGTGCCGACCTGCCGGCTGCCGGCGGTGGCCAGGAAAGCCTGGGCACAGTCTTCGATCACCGGCAACCCGTAGCGCTCGGCCAGCGCCATGATCTCGGCCATCTCGCACGGATTGCCGAAGAGATGGGTGATGACGATCGCTCGGGTGCGCTCGCTCAGAGCGCGTTCCAACGTGGCCGCGGTGACGTTGAGGGTACGCGGGTCGACGTCGGCAAAGACCGGGATCGCGCTCTGATAAAGAATCGGTGACAGCGCCCCCATGTCGGTGATCGGGGTGGTGACGATTTCATCACCCGGTTCCGGATCGATGGCAGCGACCGCCGCGTGAATGGCTGAGGTGCCGGACGAACAAGCAAAGGCGTGGCGCACGCCGAGGCGCTCGGCGAAGCGGCGCTCGAGCTCCTTGACTTGGGATCCTTTGGTACTGGTCAACACGCCGCTGGCAATAACGTCGGCCAGGGCTTGAAGCTCCTCGGCGCCCAAGGTGCGGCCGGAGGCGTCTTGATCCGACGGCAGTTCCAGTCGGGTGAGAGTGGCGGTAGAAATGGCTGACTCCTTCAGATGGGTTCTTCGATGGATCCTGCACCAGGGTCAAGTCGGATTCTGCCGGACTCGGATTACGAAGAAGATGAAGATGCAGCAGAGCCTAACAACCGGAGGCGAACGATACGCGCCAGCAGCCTCAGATGGCCGACGATGGTGCGCAGAATTTTCATGTGCGGTCGGCCGAGCAATCGAACTTCGAGCACCGCCGGACATTCGACGATGCGACCGCCGCCGAGGTCGAGCAAGGCCAGCATCTCGGTGACTCCCAGAAAGTGCCCCTCACGCACCGGCAGATCCTTGACCGCGCTCCGGCGATAGACCCGAAAACAGCTGGTGTAGGTGTAGAAGCGGTGATGGAGCACCCAGCGGTAGAGCCCGGACAGGCCGCGAGACAGCACCAATCGCCAGGAGGGCACGTTTCGCACCTGACCGTTCGGATGATACGGCGAGGCGGTGACCATATCGACCCCATCCTTGAGCATCGGGATCAAGGTTCGGAGTTGATGGGGATCGTAGGTGCAGTCGCAGTCCATCGAGCAGACGACTTCGGTCTCGGCGTGCCGGATCCCGGTCAGGATCGCCGCCGCCACGCCCTGGTTCTGATCATGGACCACCACCGAGCAATTCGCTCTTTCTCCAAACAGCTTCTCGAGCAATTCCGGAGTACCATCGCTCGAGCCGTCGTCGACAAAAACGAATCGAAGATCGTAGAGGTCGAGCGTCGCCTCCACCCCGCGCAGGGTGTTGGCCAAGAAGTGCAGGCTCTCACTCTCGTTGTAGCACGGCACCACCACCGTCACCGGCTGACGCTCGACGTCGGGCACCGGCGCCGCCGCGTTTTCGCGGGGTCTCCGCTCGGAGGTTGGACCCAGTGTTGCGTCGTGGGTTGGCGGGCCCGGCTTGAGCCCCAGGTAATTCCCGATGCTGGTGAAACGATAAGTCTTGAGGTAATGGCGAATGATCGCCGGCATCTTGTCGAGGTTTCGATATTGGCGCACGCTCTCGAGCCAGGGCGCGGCGTGGATTCGCGGCTGGCCCGGGTCGAGCTCCCAGACATGGAAGTACATGACGAACGGAGCGTCCACCCGCCGATGCCAGCGGGCAACGGCACGCTTCATCCAGGCGTGTGGAAACTGCCGCAGATAGTTGCCGCCGGCGATCGGAAACGACCAGCCTCCGAAGCTTGCCGTCGACAGAGGAAACTCCCACAGCTCGACGTCGTCATGACGGTGGCGATGGGCAAAACGTCGTTGAGGCTCGCCAGCGAAGGCCCGAAACAGCGGTCGGACGCTCGAGTCGTAAGCGAACCCTTCCTCCGCCAGCACGTCGAGCGCCCAGAGATCTTCAGGTCCGAACCAACCATGGGCGATGCGGTAGCCGTCGACACGCTGCCCAGAGGCTCGCTCGAGCGCCTCTCGGGAGCGTCTCAAATCGGCTCGAAACTCCGCTTTGGACAGCTGGCCCAGACTGCGATGCAAATAGCCCTTGCTGGCGATCTCATGCCCGCGGTCGGCCACCTCCCGCACCACCTCCGGCATTTCGTCGGCGATCCAGCCGAGCACGAAGAAAGTCGCCCGGATGCCGAATTCGTCGAGCAGGTCGAGGGCCTTATGAGTATTGACCTCGACCCGATTCTCGAACAGGTGCCACTGCTCGGTCTTCACCACCCCACGCAGGGGCGCGACCTGGAAGTAGTCCTCCAGGACCACCGTCAACAGGTGACGCTTCGAGTCCTCCGGCACGATGGCAGTACTTTACTCCACGAGGGCTCGAACCGAAGATCCTCCGGCTCCTGAAGCCTCCGAAGACCTCCGAAGACCTCCGAAGACCTCCAAAGACCTCCGAAGACCTCCGAAGACCTCCGAAACAACTTGAACGACTCCGGACCAAGGAGGCTAAACCGCAGGTTTCGTCCGGTTCCTCCGGACGGAACCTGCAAAGGAAGGGCTGGGCCAAGGAAGCCAAGTCTGACTTGGCTTCCTTGGGGCGTTACTCGAAGCGGAGAACCTCCATCGGATCGACCTGCGCCGCCCGGCGGGCCGGCAGATACGCCGCGGCCCAGGCGGTGGCGAGCAGTACCAGCGCGACACTGCCAAAAACCAACGGATCATTCGCACTCACCTGATACAGCATCGAGGCCAGCAGACGAGTCGCGGGTACCGCCATCAACAGCCCAAAAACAACGCCGATCGTCGCCAGTCGGACCCCTTGCCAAACCACCCGCCGGAGCAAGTCGGCAGGCCGCGCCCCAAGGGCCAGGCGCACGCCCATCTCCCGCCGACGCTGGGCGACCGAATCCGCCAGAATGCCGTAAGCCCCGAGCGCCGCGATCACCAAGGCGATGATCGCATAGTAGGTAAAGAGACGGCTGAAGATGCTCGACACCCAATGCACCTGATGGATCGCCTGCTCCAAGCTCATGACTTCGAACGTCAAAATCTCGGGATGGGCACCCGCCACCGCTGCCCGCACCTGAGGCACCAGTTGGAACGGATCGCCGGGCCCACGCACGGCCAGTGACACCTGTGAGGTCGGATTCTGACCGTAGGGCACGTACATCTGGGTGCGCGGCCAGCTGTTCTCGGTCATGCTGTGCCCCGGGTCGACGTCGCCGGTGATGCCGACGACTCGTTTCCAGCCCTCGGCACCGGCGATGCGCAGACGCTGGCCGAGGGCATCGTCCTGCGGCCATAGCTGCTCGGCGAGGGAGCGGCTGACGAGCGCCACGTCAGCGCCCTCCTTGACTTCACCGGCGGTGAAGGTGCGCCCCTCGATCAGCGGCAGCTCCAGAGCCTGGAAATAGCCGCGGCTGACGCTGTGGTAGCCGGCGTCGATTTCCTCACCTCGTTGGGCCAGCTGGCCCTCGGCCTCCAGCTGAACCCGCCGGTATCCGCTGCGACTGACCGGCAATCGGCTGACGGCCCCCGCCTCGGTCACGCCGCTGAGATTCGAGACCCGCTCGATGATGTCGTCGACCACCCCTCCTCGACTCTGCCGATCTTGAAAGGCATCCGCTTCGAGCGACAGCCGCAGGGTCAGAATGTTTGCCGTGCGATAGCCCGGATCGATCTGCTGTTCGAGCACGAAGCTCTTGACCATCAGCAAGGCGCTGGCGAGCAACAGCATGGTGACCGCGAACTCGCCGACGACCAGCGAACGGCGCAAGGCATAGCCACCGCCGGAGCCGACGGTGCGATCACCGCCACTCTTGAGGCTCTCGGCGACGTCAAGACGGGAACCACGGGCAACGGTCGCCAGGCAGCACAAGGCGGCGGTGACCATCGCGACCCCCAGGGTGTAGATCAACGCTCGTTCGTCGACCGCCATGCGGAAGAGATAAGGCGGACGGACCGGCGCCCAGGACAGCATCCATTCCACCCACCAGCCGCCGAGCACCGCACCCAGACCGCCTCCCGCGATCGCCAGTACCAGGCTTTCGGTCAACGTCTGGCTGAGCAGCCGACGACGACCGGCGCCTAGTGCCGTGCGCAGCGCGACCTCTCGTCGGCGACGGTTGGCTTGAGCCATCAACAAATTGGCAACGTTGGCGCAGATCACCAGTAGCACAGCGGCAGCGACGACCATCGACGCCCACATTGCTAGCTGGATGACGGGCGGTGACCATTGTTGGCGCAGCTGATGGACCGAAGCGGCCCAACCGGCGTTCGACTCGGGATAGCGTGTCGCCAGTCGTTCCGAAATTGCGGCCATCTCCGCCTGTGCCTCTTCCAGGCCAACGCCAGGCGCCAGACGCGCGACTGCCGACAGATAGCGTCGGTCGCGCACCTCCGCCTGAGCTGCAAGACCGAGCGGGGTCCAGACATGAGCCCATTCCGGAAACTCAAAGCCCGCCGGCATGACTCCGATGATCTCGTGCAAACGACCGTCGAGACGCATCGTGCGGCCGATGACGTCGGGATCGAAATCGTATCTCCGCTGCCAGGTGGTGTGGCTGATGATCGTCACTGCCGGCCCGTTCGGCCGGTCTTCCTCGGGCAAGAAATGACGACCACGGATCGGTGCGATACCGAGCAATAGAAACAACTCCGCGTCGACCCGTGCGCCGTCGATGCGCTCGGGATAGTCTTCGAGCTGAAGGTTGTACTGGCGTCGGCTATAGGGCAAGATCGTCTCTAAGGTCTGGCTGGCGGCCTGCCAATCCCGAAGGTTGGCCGGCGCGATCCCAGACCTCTCCCCCAGCCGAGTGCGCTCCTCGTAGAGGGTGACCATCCGCTCCGGCTGCTCGACGTCGAGAGGTCGCAAGACCCAGGCATCAAACATCGTGAACATCGCGGTGTTGGCACCGATGCCGAGCCCCAGAGTCAGGACGATGATCGCGCTGGTCACCGGATTGCGGCGGATGACGCGAAATGCAAAGCGAAGATCGTGGATCAGGTGTGACATGAGTGCCTCCGAGCAGTTTGAGAGACTGCAAAGCAACGTCTATGCCATGTATTTCTACTTCAGGAAGCCGTGAACGCTCAGCCTCTGTGGGTCCAAGAAAAGTTCAATGCGTCCGATCCCGGGACGGTGCCATCGCACTGGCGGACAACAGCTGGTCTGAGCCTTAACCGCCGAGCCACTGAACCTGGCGCTCTTCCGCTTCACGGACGTGGCGCGAACGTTCGTCCAAGAGGTGCCGCAAATCTTCGAGGCTGCGCTCCAGGAAGTAGCGTGCCTCGTCCAGGCGATCCTGGCCTGCCAGGCAGGCGCCGAGCACGCTTTCCGCGTCGGCGATGCGCCAGTGAATAAAGTTCCGACGGTAAGTCGCCAGCGCCTCGCGGGCGTTGATTTCAGCCGCCTCGAGATTGCCCAGACCGAGCTGGACCAAAGCATAATTGCGCTTGACTCCGGCTCGCCGTCGCTGAACTTTCTCGGTATCGGGCTGGCTCTCCAATCCGCTGAGAACTTGTTGGTACAAAGTTTCCGCATCGGCAAAGCGGCGTTCCAACAAGCTCTGGGTGGCGAGATTATTGAGCGTCGCTAGCACCTGAAACGACGCAGAGGCTGAGTCTTCCTCAAGGCCGACGAGTCGGTCGACCTCCTGCTCACGAATATTGAGAGACCTTTCCAGCAAGGATCGAGCCTTGACCAGGTACTCGCCCCCCCAATGTTGGTAGAGAGCCGCAAGATTATTCAGGCCGCGGCTGGTCTCAAGGGATTCTGGACCGTAGACCTTCTCGCGGATCGCGAGATCCTTGAAGTAGTTCTCCTCGGCTTCCTCAAATTGACCCAGGCGAAGTTGTGCCCCGGCCAGGTTGTTGTAAGACGCAGCCAGGTCCGGATGTTGATCGCCCAACAGCCGGTGGCGCATGTCCAGGTTTTCTTCATAGAGAGCTAGGGCACCGCGAAGATGGCCTCGCGCTTCGACCTCAAGCCCCAACTGCTCCAATTTATCGGCCAGCCAGACGCTATCTCCATCGTCGACGACCGCCTGTCGAAGCTCCTTGGCAAAAGCATCGTCGGTCAGTTCTTCAATCTTGATCTGAGTCAGGTTAAAAAGAAACTCGCGGGTTTCCAAAAGCTGACGCTTCGCGCGCCAGTCCATAACGAAGTAGATGATTAGAATCGAGAGCATGGCGGTGGTCGCGACCACCGCCAAAACGTTTCGACGCAGGAAACGTCCTGCACGGTAAAGACTGCTTGATTGCCGGGGTGTCACCGGATATCCCTCCAAATAGGCTTGCAAATCGGCGTCAAATTGAGCGACCGATGGATAGCGTGCTCTGGGTTCTTTCTCCAGAGCTCGATGGATGACAGCATCGAGATCGCCCGCGAGTTGACGTCTTAAACTTCGGGGTGAGGCGCGGCGCAGGGCGGCTATCGATGCTGGAGTCAGGATCTTTGATTTCTTGTGGTGGCTCGAGCGCTCGGTCGCCACAACCTCGCTTGATTTACCGGGAACCTCGTCGACCACCGCCTGCAATATCTCCTGCCAAGAGCCGATTTCGCGATACGGAGGATGGCCGGTCAGCAGCTCATAGAGCACCACCCCTAGAGAGTAGACGTCGCTCCGAACGCTGATCGGCGAATGACTCTCAGCTTCCGAATCAAGAATTCGGGCGGCTTGCTCTGGGCTGGCATACAGAGGTGTCAGCGGACTCGAACCGGGTTCCGACTCGCTGATCCCACAGCTGCCCTGGATCAGCGGCGGATTCGTCACCGAGGCTGCTATCGGCGCCTCTTCAAGCATCTTGGCGATGCCGAAGTCAAGCAGCTTGGGCTCACCATCGCTGGCGACAAGGATGTTGGCCGGCTTGAGATCGCGGTGAACAATCGCCAAACCGTGAGCCTCGCTGACGGCAGCTAAAGCCTTCCGAAAAAGCTTGACCCGCTCACGGATCGTTAGCTGAAGACGATCACAATAATGATCGATACGTTCACCCTCGACGAACTCGAGAGCGAACCACGGACGATCGTCGTCCAACGTGCCGCCGTCGATCAGTCGAGCGATATTGGGATGTACGAGTAACGCTAAGATCTGCCGTTCGTGCTGAAAGCGCCAGATCATCTCGTCGTCGACCTTGGCGGCATCGATCACCTTGAGGGCGACCGACATTCGAAAAGGAGCTTCGCGCTCGGCCCGGTAGACCTGCCCCATGTTGCCGGCACCGAGGCGACCGGCAACCCGAAACGGGCCGACTTTCTGGCCGATCTCCAGCTCCTTCCGCAGCAGAGGCGCCGGTGGTTCGAGAAAACCGTCGGCTTGAGAATCAGCAGCGAGCAACTGCTCGACTTTTCGACGCAGCTCGTCGTTGCCGACACATCTCCGATCTAGGAGATCAGCTTGGGCCCGATCCGATAGATCTCGGGCTTCATGAAAGAGGCGACGTACTAAACCCCAGTGCGTCGCCTCGAATGATTCATCGTCCGATGTACTCACAGAGTGATGTCCGAGAGTCGGTCAAGAACTTGGAGAAGTTTCACAATCTATCGGCGCCGACACAGTAGATTCTGAGCGATGGCTACAGGTCGAAGACCCGAGATATTCTTCATCCTCGCCGCCGGTCGGGAGCATTGGGCTCGAAAGGCGGACTAGACAGTCCTCTAAATGCCGAGGCTGGCTGACGCTCCAGATATCCTTGTCTTCAGCGTGTTCAGGTTTCCGATTTCGAAGCAAAAAGAGTTGAGGAGAATGTCGGGATTTAGAGCTCAGATCCTCGAGTGACTTCTCCAGAAGATCCAGGTGTAGATCCGAACGCTCGGCATACTCCTCGCGCCATTCCAGATCGAACGGTCCCGCCATACTCCAGATATCCTTGTCTTCAGCCCTGGTGGAATAACTACCGTTGACTTGCGACTTCTTGCGCCAAGCAACCAACAGAAAGATCTTCTCGAGGCGGTCCTGCTCATGGTAATCCTTCAACATCCCGATCACAGTCCCTAACCCTAGTTGCATTTCGTCCTCCTTCTACAAAAGTGCGGTGATGACCGCGTTTCCTTCCCCCTTACTAGAAGACGCGCAACTTAGACTGAAAACTGCTCCGCAGGCTGCGCTGAAATGAATATTCCCGTTCTTGAGCAGACTCAGTGGCCGTCTCGCCCTTGTCGCTCAAGCCTTTAATCTAGCCGTCCATTGAATCTACGGAAGAGTGGCTCATATATTCGTTAGACCTTCAGACTCCGCTTTGACCTTCAGGCCCGATCTCCAAGAACAACCAAGCCCGGGCCTCCGTCCAAAGTCGTCGCGCTCGGATGTGGCTGATGTTCAGCGTCTCCGCAATCTCCAGATGGTTGAGGCCGACAAAATACCTCAGCTCGACAACTTTGGCTCCGTCCGGATTGAAACGCGCAAGATCCTCAAGCGCCTGATCGAGTCGGATCAGCTCATCGCTTTTCTCGGGAGCAAAACCCAAAGCCTCGTCGATCGACAGTAGATCTTGGCCAGCCCCTCGTTTCTCCGCCTTATGGGCTCTGGCATGATCGACCAGAACCCGCCTCATCAGCTCGCCGACGAACGCAAAGAACTTGCCGCGGCTATTGAAATTCAGCTTTCGCTGCTTGAGCAGTTTCGAGAAGGCTTCGTTCACCAAAGCGGTAGGCTGGAGGGTGTGACCATGCCGTTCTTGGGCCAGGCGACGGGCCGCCAGCTTGCGAAGCTCAGGGAGTACCCGGCGCACCAGCGCGTCGCGTGCTTTGGCGTCACCGCTACTCCAGTGGGCGAGGAGAAGGGTCAGGTCGTGACTCTGGCCAGCTCCTCCATTCTCGTTCTCTCTCTCTGGCGGGGGATCTGAGTTGGACTGCTTCGTGGGCATCTGCTGAACCTCCGTGCCGATCTTCTTTAGACTCCTCTGCGCGGAGTGCGTTCCGGCATACCTCACCCGCAGTGGTGACGCTGAATAATGTGAAAGACTTCCGCATTATATAAATCGACGGACGCTAAGCGCAGTTTTCCTGAGGACTTCGGAGTCTCTCCGACGCCTCCTCGAACGCGTCCGTCAAGCGATCTGGCGCCGCCGGTGCGGCGCCGTTCAATTCGGCTACGAGCGCAGCAGATGCCGCGCGATCACCATGCGCTGCATCTCGCTGGTGCCTTCGTAGATCGTGGTCACCCGCACGTCGCGGTACAGGCGAGCGATCTCATAGTCTTCGCAGAAACCGTTGCCGCCGTGGATCTGAAGCGCCTCCCAGCAGGCGCGGTTGGCGGCTTCTGAGGCATAGACTTTGGCCTGACAGGCGAGACGCCCGGCTTGCGGAGTCTTCTCCTGAGCCGCAGCACCGTAGGTCAAGGCCCGGCCAGCTTCGAGCTCGACCGACATCTGGGCGATCTTGAACTGAATGGCCTGATGACGGGCGATCGGCACGTTGAACTGGACCCGCTCTTGAGCGTAGTCCACCGCCAGCTCGAGGGCTCGGCGGTGAATGCCGACGGCCTGAGCTGCGATCCCCAGTCGCGAGTGATCCAGGGTGGCCATGGCGATGCGAAAGCCCTGGCCTTCCTCGGCCAATAGATGGCCGGCCGGCACCCGGCAGTCGGTGAAATAAAGCGGCGCGGTGCGCGACGCCTTGAGCCCGAGCTTTTCTTCCGACGCACCGACCGCAAACCCCGGAGTGTCTGACGGCACCACAAAGGCGCTGATGCCCTTATTGCCGGCTTCAGGATCGGTGCGTGCCAAAACGACAAAGTATTTGCCGTGGCCGGCGTTGGTGATCCAAGCCTTCTCGCCGTTGATCACCCAATGATCGCCGTCGCGGACGGCGGTGGTACGCATGGCCCCCGCGTCCGAGCCCGAGCCGGGCTCGGTCAAGCCGAAACCGCCGATCGTCTCACCGCGGGCCAACTCGGGCAGGACGGCGCGCTTCAACTCCTCGGAACCGAAGCGCACGATCGGCCAGCAGCAGACCGAGTTGGTGACGCTCATGGTGACGGCGACCGCCGGGCAGACCGCGGCGATCTCTTCGATCGCCAGGGCGTAAGTCAAGACGTCGTATTCGGCCCCGTCATAGGCTTCCGGCACCAGCATGCCGAGCAGCCCAAGCTCCCCCATCTCGCGCAGGATGTCGGCCGGGAACTCGTGATTCTTATCCCGCTCGGCAACGCCTGGGCGAATGCGCTCCTCAGCGAAACGACGCACCTCTTCGCGGATCAGCTCTTGCTCTTCGCTGAGCGCGAAGGAGATGTTCTCAGACATCGGGCGTCAACTCTTGTTCAAGACCCAGTCGGAGATGACCAGTTTCTGGATCTCGCTGGTGCCTTCATAAATTTCGGTGATGCGCGCGTCGCGGAAGTAGCGCTCAACGTTGTACTCCCGAATGTAGCCGTAGCCACCGTGAATCTGAAGCGCTTTGTTGGTGACCCGCTGGGCCATCTCGGAAGCGAAGAGTTTGGCCTGCGCCGCCTCGAGGGTGCAGCGCCGACGATTCTCTTTCGCCCACGCGGCTTTCCAAGTCAGAAGCCGGGCGGCGTCGAGCTCGGTCGACATATCCGCCAGATAATGCTGGATCGCCTGAAAGTTGGAGATTGAACGTCCGAACTGCTCGCGTTCCTGGGCGTAGGAAAGCGCCTCCTCAAACGCCCCTTGAGCGATGCCGACCGCTTGGGCGGCAATGCCGATTCGACCGCCGTCGAGGGTCGACATCGCGACCTTGAAGCCGTCGCCTTCTTCGCCGACCCGCTGACTCGCCGGCACCCGCATGTTGTCGAACGCCAGCTCGGTGGTGCCCGAAGCGTTCACCCCGAGCTTGTACTCGTGGTGCCCGTGGCTATAACCCTCGGTGTCCGCCGGCACGATGAAGGCGGTGATGCCCTTATGCTTGAGCTTCGGATCGACGGTGGCGAACACCAGGGCGATGTCGGCGTCGGTGCCGTTGGTGATAAACACCTTATTGCCGTTGATCACATAGTCGTCGCCGTCGCGCCGGGCCGAGGTGATCAGGCTGGCGGCGTCGGAGCCAGCACCGGGCTCGGTGAGGGCGAAGCAGCCGAGCTTCTCCCCCGAAGCCAGAGGCTTCAAGAACTGCTGCTTTTGCTCTTCGTTGGCCCACTTCAGGAGCGGATCGCAGACCAGAGAATTGTTGACCGACAGAATGACGCCGGTCGAAGCGCACACCCGGCTGATCTCTTCGATGATCAGGCAGTAGGAGATGGTATCCATGGCCGAGCCGCCGTACTCTTCCGGTACCGCAACGCCGGTCAGGCCGAGCTCCGCAGCCTGACGGATGGTGTCCCTGGGAAAAACGCCCTTGGCGTCAATCTCCTTGGCGAGGGGTCGCACGACCTCCTCGGCGAATCGGCGAATCTCATCGCGCAGCAGCTTCTGCTCTTCGTTCAGCTCAATGTGCATGGATGCTCCTCAGCGCCCGGCGGTCACCTAGCGGGCGCGGCGCCCGACAGACCAAGACTTCGCCGTCGGCTTTCGATCGGATGCGTCCTCCCGGAGGAGGAAGTGGAAGTTTTGCAAGAGGTGATGCCCGTGGGCCCTTCGGGCAACACGGGCAAGCTGACGGGACTCTAGCAACCGCTCCCTAGAGGGTCAAGGAGACCCCACCGACCGCTCAGCGAACGGCCGACGCGGCCGTTCGCTGAGGAGTGCCTAAGGAGCTGCCTGGCTGGACTTCCAGGGCACCTGAACTCGGGCCGTCTCGTCGAGTTGTAGGGTGACCACGGTACCGCCGGGGATCTCGACCTCGTCGCGCCGCTTGTTGGCGGCGGCCGCGGTGCCGGCAGCCGCCCCGATGATCGCCCCGAGAATCGTGCCCTCGGCGTCGCCGTCGTCAAGGATCGCACCGAGCACGGCGCCCCCGGCGGTGGCACCGCCGATGATCCGCCGGTCGCGACGCGACTCGTTGCGGCCGGCGTCGTAGAACGACGCTTCGATCTCAGCGCTCTTACCCCACGGCAGATGGAACTCGCCGAAAGCCAGGCCTAGTCGTGCTTGACCGCCGACACGCTTCAGCGGCACCGCTTCGGTGACCACGCCTTCGAGCTCGGTGCCGGCTGGAACCACCAACCGTCCATCCGCGGCGTGAAGATCGTGCATCACCCGGGTGACGAAGCGATCGCCAGCGCGACTCGAAGCGCTCGACACGGTGCTCATGAACTCGACTTCCAGTCGAGTCTCGGCTTCGAGATCGACTTCCGTGAAAACTGCCGGCTTGTGCTTGCGCGCGACTTCGTCGGCCCGTGCTGCTTCGCGCTGGGCTTCCGCCCGGGCCTCGCTCACCGTCTTTTCCATCTCTTGTCGTTCCGTCGCCAGCCGGGCCTCATGGTCGGCCAGCGTGGCTTCCCGCCGCGCCAACTCCCGTTCTCGAGCGCTGACGCCGGCGGCCCGCCGCGCCAAGCCATCGTCTTGGCTCTCCAGCTCGCTTTCGCGCTCGGCGACGCCTTCCAGTCGCCCCGCCAGATCCTCAAAGTCGCTAGCGAGTTTCTGCTCGCGTTCGGCCAGCGCCTCAGAGCGCTCCTGAAGGACCTGCTCGCGCTCGGCGAAATCTGCCTCGAGCACCGCCAGGCGTTCTTCGATCGTCGGACCTTGGGCTTGCACCCCGTCACGGTTGCAACCGACGACGGCGAGAACCGACAAGAGTGCGATCGTCAGAAGAATGAACTTGGGATGGAACGGACTTGAAGGTGTCTCGCTGAAGAGCGTCTTGCTTGAGAGTGTCTTGCTGAGGGATGTCTTGAACATGGTCATGTCCTCCTATCTCATCATCAAGCAAGACAGGTGCCATACCCCTGGACACCAGCCATTCGCCCCAGGCGATGCCAGGTCGTCGCCGGTCAGGGACGCTATGGCATCCGATCAGGACGGACGGCGGCCAGCGATAGAATTGCGGCCGACGCGCGCGAACAAGACACCGGCTCGCAAAGGGCGCTCGCTTTTGTCAATGCTGCCGGCACGCTCTACAATGTCCCGATGGCTCGCCGCTTCAATACCGCCGGCATCTGCCGCCCCGAGGACCACTACATGCTGGCGCCCGAGGCGCGTCTCGGCGAGCTGCGACAGCTGATCGATAACAAAGCCTACTTCGTCATCCACGCGCCGCGCCAAAGCGGCAAGACGACCAGCGCCCGGCTTCTCGCTGAAGCGCTCACGGCCGAGGGCGCCTTTGCCGCCGTCCTTGCAAGCTGCAAGCCCGGAGCCGTCGCCGGCAACGACGTCGAGCGCGGCGTCCGGGCAGTACTTCACTCGATGGACGGCGAGTGTCGCGACCAGCTCACCGCCGAGCTCCGGCCACCGCCGCCAGCGGAGGTCGCGGAGGTCGCCGCCGAGGCTCGGCTGAGGGAGTATCTCAGGCGCTGGTGTGAGCACTGTCCGCGGCCCGTGGTGCTCTTCCTCGACGAGATCGACGCTCTGGTCGACGACACCCTGCTCTCGGTCCTCGATCAGCTCCACGCCGGCTACCCCAGCCGGCCGGCGCGCTTTCCCCACGCCCTGGGGCTCATCGGCCTGCGCGACGTCCGCGACTACAAGGTGACGCGCCGCAACGGCCTGGAGCGGATCGGCAGCTCGTCGCCGTTCAACATCAAGAGCGACTCGCTGACCTTGCGCAACTTTACCGCCCGGGAGGTCGCCGAGCTGTACGAGCAGCACACCGCGGAGACCGGACAGGTCTTCTCCGCCGAAGCCAAGACCCGAGCCTTCGAGCTGACGATCGGCCAGCCATGGCTGACCAACGCCCTGGCACGCCAGTTGGTCGAAAAGCTTGTTCCCGATCGGTCAGCGGCGATCGAGACTTCGGATGTCGAGGTGGCTAAGGAAGTCCTCATCCGCCGTCGCGACACCCATCTCGACTCCCTGGTTGACCGCCTGCGCGAAGACCGTATCCGCAAGGTGATCGAGCCGATCCTCACCGGCAACTCCCCGAGAGACGACGTCTTCGAAGACGACATCCAATTCGTCAAGGACTTAGGGCTGGCCGCTCCGGGCGCTGGGATGCTGGAGATCGCGAATCCCATTTACCGCGAGATCATTCCGCGCGCCTTGACGTCGGCTACCGAGGCGTACTTGCCCATGCGCCGCGGTGCCTACGTCGCTGAGGACGGTCGTCTGCTCTGGGACGAGTTGCTCGACGGCTTCACCGCCTTCTGGAAATCGAACGCCGAATGGATGCTCAGGCGCCAACCCTACTCCGAAGCGGCCGCGCAGCTCGTTATCTCGGCGTGGCTACACCGGGTGGTCAACGGCGGCGCCGAGATCGAGGCGCGGCCGGCCGGCGTGGCGGCGATCGATCGCGAGTACGCGGTCGGCAGCGGGCGCGTCGACCTGCTCGTGCGTTGGCCCCTGCCGGGTGGTAGCGTCGAACGTTTTGCTGCTGAGCTCAAGGTTCGCCGCGATGGCGACGGCGACCCGCTTGAGGACGGTCTAGAGCAGCTCAGCGAATATCTCGATCGCCTCAGCCTCGACACCGGCACGCTGGTGCTCTTCGACCAGCGGAGGAAGGCGCCGCCGATCGCTGAGCGCTGCTCGCGGGGAGAGACTGAGCACGGCGGCCGGCGGCTCAGCGTCCTGCGGCTTTGAGGCCGCGCGGCTTTGCGGTGCGCCGCGGCCAGCGCCTTCCGATCCCATCCGCGAGCCCACCTGATGCCATCCTGACCGCCAATCTGTTGGTCGCGTACTTTGTTGGCCAGTGCTGCCCCCAGAGTGCCATTTTCCACGCGGATCGTCCCATATGTAAGTTACAACCCTCATGGGCGCTTAATCCGGGCCATCGAGCCCGTTGATTGCCCCCTTTCAGTGTTCGAAGATTTCATCCTCGTTTCGAAGGACATTGAAAGACGATTCGAAGTTCTCATCTTCGTTCTGTGCGACGTCGAAGGACGCTTCGAAGATCTCATCCTCGTTTCGTGCGACGTCGAAAACGATTCCCAGACCTCATCCTCGTTTCGTGCGACGTCGAAAGACGTTCGGAGATCTCATCCTCGATGAAAGCCATATCGAAAAAGCGAGGATGAGCCTCATCCTCACTTCGCGCGATTTGAAAAAGCCGAGATGAGCCCCAAGATCGCTTTGGGTAAAACCTGACAGGCGTTGATGAGCTCTGGGATCGCTTCTGACAATTTCAACAAGCGCCGATGAGCTCTGGGATCGTTTCTGACAATTTCAACAAGCGCCGATGAGCTCTGGGATCGCTCCGGGCAACTTCAACAGGCGCTGATGAGCTCCGGGATCGCCTCGGGCTAATTCAACAAGCGCCGATGAGCTCCGGGATCGCTTCGGGCTAATTTAACAAGCGCCGATGAGCTCCGGGATCGCTTCGGGCAACTTCAACAGGCGCCGATCGACTCTGGGATCACATCGTGCAACGTCAACCAGCGCCGATCGACTCTGGGATCGGCGAAAGAGATCCATCAGCCGACTGTATTTGACGATCACCGTCCGCTCGGTCTCCGCGCCCAGCAGCGCCGCCCGATCTTCCAACTCGTTGAACACCACGAACAGACCGGCGCCGGCCTGCTGCAACCAACCGAAGCGAAGGTTGACGGAGGTGGTGGGTGACAGCGACACCCGGTCGCCGCCAAAGAAACCGCCGATGATCGCTCGCAGGTTGTCCAATAACCGGCCCAGATTCCGGAGGCCATGCCACTTCCCGCCCAGTGCCTCGCCAAGACCTTGCCTGCTCTTGAAATCAGCCACTTTCCGAGAGCATGACTTGGCTCCTACCGGGCTACTAAACCAAAGCGGTGAGCTCGGGAGCTGAAGAGATACGCAGCCGGCTATACGGCTCACGCTCGATTCGGCGGCCGGCAGCGAGCGAATCCCACAGGTTATTCGGACCTGGCCGAGGATTTTCGCGTCGAATCGCAGTCCGATTTAGGAGGCATGAAATGGCCAAACGCAAGAAGAGTGATCGCCCTCTCAGTTTTAAGCAGTTGAAGAGGCTAAAACCCAAGCCACCCAAGGCGACTCCACCGGAATCGATGGACGTCAATCTGGGCACCGTTGCTTTAGCCGGTGACATTGCCCCGAGAGTCGTAAGGGACTGGAGTCGTGAAAACTCCTATCGGATCGTGGCCGAGGTTTCCGGCTCCGAGATCGAGAGATTCGGCAATCGGACGATCAGGACAGTCTCGCATGAACATATTCCGGAGCTCAGGTTGAGTGATTTATTGGCAAGTGAAGTTGAGACGACCAAGGTTCTCGAAGGTCACTACCCATCCTATGCGCGCATGAGTTATCTGCCGACCATCTCGCAGATCGACGCCGAGATGGCGGAGAGATTTGAGAGCCGGAGGAAGGAAGACGACAAACCGACCAATATTTTCGGCGCCGACGATCGCTTTATCTACAATGATTCGAGCTTTCCGTGGAGAACGGTGGGTCGTGTTTGGACCGCCAGTGGGGCCTGTGCTGGCTGCACGATCGGGCCTCGTCTCGTTCTGACGGCTAGCCATTGCATCAATTGGCTGAGCGGAGGTGGAGCGGGATGGGTGAAGTTCTCTCCTGCCTACTACAATGGCAATGGTCCCTGGGGCGAATACAGCGCGTCTAACATCATCTATTGGAACAAGGCGCAAGGAGGTCTTTCGGATCTGGAGACGGCTTTTGACTATGTCGTGCTGGTGATGAATGATTATGTTGGCAATCATGTCGGTTATCCCGGATACCGAACCTACTCGAACGCCTGGAACGGGGATTCGGTATGGCAGCATATGGGTTATCCCGGGGACCTGACGTCAACACAACGGCCCGCGTTTCAGGGCAGTTGCACGATCTCTTCGACCTCCTCACAGAGTCTGTCGGGACAAACCGGCCGAGTATTGGGTCACTACAATGACGTCACCGGCGGTCATTCCGGCGGCCCGGTCTGGGGTTGGTGGTCGGGAGAAGCCTGGCCAAGGGTGGTCGGCGTTCAAAGCGCGGAGGCTTCTGTACCGGCCTACAATACCTCCGGCGACAATGAATTCGGTGGCGGGCCGGCACTGAGCACGCTGATTTCATGGGCGCGGAGTAACTATCCATAGAGATCTCAGCCGCCAGCGAGGCTTTTGTGCTGGAATCCAAGCCTCGACGGACGGCTCGGGACGTTTTGTTCCACGCGATTGTTGGGTTTCCGACGGTTCGAAACCCTTTCGAACCGTCGCCCAAGCCTTGACGGACGGGCCAGAACGCCTCTGGGGCGTCGAACCTTGGGTTCCGACCGCGTGGGATAGCGAAGAAGAGATCGAACCTTGGGTTCCAACAGGGTGGGATGGCGAGAAAAAATCGAACCTTGCGATCCCAGCCGTCCGGAAGCCCTTGGAACGAGCGCTGCTCCCTCACCCACCGTCGCGAGATCCATTGCGAGCTCGCGCATGGACTGCCGTGGACCGCAGGAATAGGACGCAGTCCTAGCGAAAGAGATCGATCAGACGGCTATATTTGACGATCACTGTCCGCTCGGTCTCCGCGCCCCGCAGCGCCGCACGATCCTCCAACTCGTTGAACACCACGAACAGACCCGCGCCGGCCTGCTGCAACCAGCCGAAGCGCAGATTGACGGAGGTGACGTCGGCACGATCGTTGTACTGAGCGAGGGCCTGGACAAAAAGCTTCGGCGTGAAGGAATACGACACCCGCAGACGCCCGAGGTGGGTCTCGAAGGCACCGCCCGGCAAATCGAGGTCGTTGTAGTTCCAGCCCAGCTCGGTGTTGAACGCTTCCCCAACGCGCCAGCGCAGGGTCGGCGACAGCGCCACCCGATCGCCGCCGAAGAAGCCGCCGATGATCGCCCGCAGATTGAAGGATAGCGGCTTGCCTTCGTTGGTGATCAGCACCAGCTGGAACTCGGAGTGCTCATAGGTGCCCTCCTCCACCACCACGCCGTCGCCGATCTCGAACGGCTCGCGCACGCCTTCGAGGGTGAAGTTGATGCCGGTATGGATCTCAAAGCCGCTCGGCCATTCCCAATGATTGTCGATATGCAAGAAACCGGTCTCTTGAAAACCATCGGGATTCCAAAAGCCACGATAAGAAACGTGGGGGCGAAGCTCGTGCAAGCCGAGCCAGCTTTTGGGTCGCAGGCGACGAAGCGCAAAGCCATCGAATTTGCGGTACTCCCGCCGGGCCAGAAAACCGACTTGTGGATCAAAACCACGGCCGACCTCGGTGACGTTGGCGGAAAACGACCAATCCTCCGAGTCGTAACCACCGCCGAGGCGAAATGCGAACTCGTCGCCCGCAGCACCCGGGGTGTCGGTAGCGGCGACGAAGCCTCGGATCTGACCATGGCGACCGATGCCCCAACGGCCGTCGACGCCATAGGTGCTGCCGGAATCGTCCTCGATCCCAAGACTGCCATCGCCGGACCGGTGCGTGACGATCGCGCCGATCGAGGATCGATTCGGCAACTCGCGGTTCACCCGGGCGACGAAAAAATCGTTCTCGGGCGCGACGGTATCGAGGGCCTGGGAACGCATCGCGAGAAAGCCGACGTTGGTATCGCCGACCTTGCCTGATAGGCGCAGGCCGCCGTCGATCGGAATCTCCTCACCCCGCGGGCCAATGCCGATCCGACGGCTGAAGAAGAGCTCGATCTCTTCGTCGACCCCGACTGAGAACTGACCGGCGTTCTCGAGAAAGAATGGACGCTTTTCCGGAAAGAAGAGACTAAAGCGGTCGAGGTTGATCTGAAACTCGTCGACTTCGACCTGGGCGAAATCGGTGTTGTAGGTGGCGTCCAAAGTCAGCGCCGGGGTGATCGAGTACTTGAGATCGAAGCCGATCTCCTCGTCCGAGGTCGAGCCATCCGTCTCATCGTCCCGGCCTTCGAAGAGCACGTAGGGGATCAGCTTGAGGTTGCGCTGGTCCGGCACTTCGACTCCGGTGAGGGTGCCCGCCAGCGACAGTCGAAAGAGACCGAACTGTCGTGGCAAGGGCGACCAGAACGAACGCTCATTGCGCCGCCTGAGGTTGCGTTGGAAGTTGATTCCCCAAGTCTGAACGTCACGTCCGGCGAATCGCAGGGTGCGAAACGGGATCGCCATTTCGGCGCTCCAGCCGACGTCTGAGATCGCCGCCTGCACTTGCCAGGCGGCGTCCCAGTTGAGGTTGAAGTCGCCGCCGCCGGAGGTCATGCCGCCCGAGCCCTCGCGGGTGACTTGACCGTCGTATTCGATGCCCGCGGGATTGGTGCCGAAGACGAAACCGTTCTGGCGGTCGAAGAAGGTGTCGAGGATCACCTGAAAGCTGTCGGTTTCGTTGAGGGAGGCGTCGCGACGGCTGTCGGAAACGATGATGCCTTCCGGGTCGCGGTCGTAACAGACGACGCCCAGATAGAGCGTTTCGTCGTCGAAGCCGATGCGAACTTCGGTGCGTTCGGTGGCGGCTGTGCCTTCGTCCGGCGTGGTCTGGACGAATCCGGTGGCGGCCTCGACGCCTTGCCAGGCAGGATCGCCGAGCACGTCGCCATCGAGGGCGGGAGCCGAGTCCAGGCGTGAAGCCTGGAGCGTCGGGGGCTCGGCCGCCTCAGACTGCGCGCGAGCAGACTCAATGCTGAAAAGAAAGAACGGGTAGAAGGCGAGGAGAAGCCTTGAAGCGATCGATCGAGACATGATCGCTGCATTGTAGCGACCGCGTCCGGAGCGGTCGATTCCATGTCAGACGATTGACTACGGCGACACTTCGAGCGCCAACAATCGATGGCCACTCGCCGCTGAGGACTCGCCACGCTCGGCCAGCAGCTTCGCCATCGCCCGATGGTAATCCGCGCCGCCGTCTTGCCGGAGGTTAGCGCTGGCGGCCAGCTCGGCCTTGAGCGTCTCGAGGCGCTCGACCTCCGGGCGTACCTCTCGGGCGCGGTCGATTGCTCGGACCGGTTTGCCCGACGGAATGTGGCGCGGGTTGATCTCGGCAGCTCGCTCAAAAGCCGCGAGCGACCGGCGCCACAGTCCGTTACGGCGGTAGATCAGCCCGAGGTTGTAGAACAGAACGTCATTCTCCGACGCAGCGGTCGCGGCCCGCTCAAAAGCGGCAGCCGCCTTTGGCCAGTCGCGACGCTCGAAAGTGATGCCCTGCATGTAGTGGTAATGCCCGATGAGATTCGAAGCCAGGTAGTCCTTGGGCACCGCCGGATCGTCGGCACCCACCAGTTGGCCGGGCGGTAGCGATAACTCCGGGACGGTACCGCCCCGGACCGTGCGAAATACCAGGCCGATCGGCAGCACCTCGAGTTGCGGCAGATTCCAGTTGGGATGGTGAGTGAAAAAGAGGGGATCCTCATCGGGGTCGAAACGCAGCTGCCCCAACTCGGCGTCGCCGACCCCCTGCATGATCAGGTTGATATCGGGACGCAGGCCCTCCACCAAGTGCAGATAGATGAGCACGAAGAGAATGTTGTCGTCGGAGGCTGCGAGGTGAGCCCCCGGCGGCAGCGTGTTCAGCAGCTGACGGCTGAAGTCGTCCGCGACGCGAAAGTCACTGCGGTCGTAGCGGGTCCAACCCGACACCAGGAGAGCCAACGGCAACGCCAGCGCCACCCAAGCTCGCCGGCCCCAGCGTTCGATCGCCATCCGTAAGCCCCAGGCAGCGAGCAGCACGGCCATGATGTAGGACGGAATGTAGTAGCGATGCCAGATGAAGATGTCCGAGCGCGAACCATGCATGGCCATCGACCATAGGTTGACAGCCATGATCGCCAGCGGCAGGAGCACCGGCAGGCGTTCCGTGAGTCCGGAACGCCGCCAGCCCCAGACGATGGCCGCCAGCGCCAGTACCACCCCGACCCACAGCACCTCGACGCCTAAGCCGTGTAGGTAATCCTGGAGGATCGGCCAGAAATCGCCGGGGGATTCGATCCAGGCGCGATGCCAGAAGTCCCGTCGCAGCACCACGTCGAGAAAGCTCTCCAAAGTCTCTGGATCCCCCCAATCGAGCCGTGGATCCTGCCGGGAGCGCAACGGCAGATAAGCATACGGCAAGAGGCCAGCGACCCCAGCACCGACGCAAGCCACGAGATGTTTCGGCCGTAGCAAAAAACGGGGCTCGGAAACGATGGCAAAGATTCCGACCGCCACGCCCACCAGTCCCATCGCCGTATGGTTCGACGCCCCCAAGCCGGCCAGGAACGCGGCCAGGACCATCCATCCGACCTTCCGGGTCCGATGCCACTCGAGGGCACAAGCGCAGACCGCGATCACGAAGAAAGCGTTGAGACTGTAGACCCTTTGAATGTTGGCCTGGGACCAGAAGCTCGGCGAGAACGCCAACGTCAGAGCCGCGAACAGCGCGACCGTCGGAAACTGCCATCGCCCCTCCGGTTCTACTCTTTCCGACGACGGGAATTGACGTCGCAACACCAGGAAGAGCAAGCCGCAGGACAGACTGGCGAAAGCGGCGGAGAACAGACTCATAGCGAAGGCTGGCGAGGCCACCGGCAGCAGGGTGATCCACAGATGGCCGAGCAACACATAGAGCGGATAGCCCGACGGGTGCGGGATGCCGAGAATCGCCGCCGCGGTCACCAGCTCGCCCGAGTCACCGACATAGATCGTGCGGCAAGCGCCGAGCGCGTAGACCCCGAACGTCGCCACGACAACCAGCGCCGCCGGCACGAGCGGATGACTTGACCACTTGCGAATCTCAACAGCCATGGCAGAACGCTAACAGCCTACTCGGCGATGCAGAAGCCCGGAGTTTTCAAGGTTGGATGCAGGAGCCAATGCCTTGGGATTATCAAAGTTGAGAACACCGCGTCTCAAGATTGAGAACGGAATTGTAAAGTCTAAGTTTACATTCGCGATAGCCTCAAAAGTGCCGCCCCTTCTTCTATCTATCGCGAAGTCTTGCCAACCCAGCGCTAACCGACCCGTCGGCAGGTCTCTTGCATTATTGGTTGGCTCCCCAACCTATGTCTGAGGGATGGTCGTACAGGGACTCAACTTTCATCACTCCCGGCAAACGACCAGCAAACCGACCGGCAGCGTGGTGACTGCTGGCGGAAGACATCCATGACCCAGAGGAGAAGGTCGAAGTGAATTCATTTAACCGCAAGACTCTTAGCATCCTGCTCTTTCTATGTATGGGCGTGGCCGCCCTGCAGATCGGCGCCATCGTCGAACCCCAGGACGGCCACCTGACGTCCAAGGAGTTTCAGCATTCGGAGCTCAGCTTTGAAGACGCCGCCCACTCGCTGATCAGCGCCAAGGCCGAAACCGCGGCGCGCACCGCCGACGCCCTGGCGCAGATGGGCATCGGCAGCAACGGTGCCCGGATCGACGCCCGTGGCGGTCGCCTCGAGACCGCGTTGCCGTCGATTCCCATGGTGGCCCAGCGCTCGGCCCTGGGAGAGAGCCACGAGCAGCGTGCCGAAGCGGTCCGCAGCGCCTTCACTTCTTTCCTCAACCGGCATAGCTCGGCGCTCCGGATCAACACCCGCGAGCTCGGCCAGGACCGGGTCGCCGTGCATGGCGACGGTACGGTCGTCCAGGTCTACCTGCCCCGTGAGATCGGCGGCATCCCGGTGCGCGGCAGTTACATCAGTGGCGTCATCAACCACGGCAAAATGAATCTCTTCGGCATCAACCGCTGGGGCGACGTCGAGATCTCGCTCGATCCTGTCCTCAGCTGGCCCGAGGCGGAAGCCATCGCCGCCGCCCACATGGCGCCTTACGCCTTCGAAGGCACCTGGGATAAGCCCCAGCTGATCCTGTTGCCGACCGACCTGGGTGCGCGCTACGGTCATCGCCTGGCCTGGGCGATCCACCCGCGGCTCCGGGGCGAGCTGGCCAGCTTCGAGCTTTTGGTCGACGCCCATACCGGCGAGTTGCTGTCAGCCAAAGACACCAACCACTATGCCGAGGCCAAGGGCGGCGTCTATCCGAAGACCAACGACGGCATCGACCCCGATGGCGTCGAGCAGCCGGGCTGGCCCATGCCGTTCTTGAACATCGGCTCGACGACCACCGACACCGGCGGCAACTACACGCCGACCGGCGGTGAGGCCGCGAGCTTGAGCGGCCCGTTCGTCAACATGAACGACAACTGTGGCGCCTCGAACCTGACCGGCTCGAACGGCATCGACTGGGGCACCTCGGGCGGCGACGATTGCACCACCCCGGGCTTCGGCGGGGCCGGCAACACGCACTCTTCACGCTCCGGCTTCTACGAGATCAACCGGATCGCAGAGATGGCGCGCGCCCAGCTTCCGGGCAACACTTGGTTGCAGCAACCGCTGACCTCCAACATGAACATCAACCTGACCTGCAACGCCTTCTGGAACGGCTCGACGATCAACTTCTACCGGTCCGGTGGCGGCTGCGCCAACACCGGTGAGATCGCCGCCGTCTTCGACCACGAGTGGGGCCACGGTATGGACGACAATGACGTCGTGCCGACCATCGCCTCGCCCTCGGGCGAGGGCATCGCCGACATGTACTCGGCGATTCGCCTCAATGACTCGTGCATCGGTCGCAACTTCCAGCCCGGCGTCCAATGCTCGGGCTTCGGCGATCCCTGCCTCGACTGCACCGGCGTGCGCGACATTGACTATGAAAAGCGCCAGTCCGGCAATCCCCACACTTTCAGCTGGTCGAACGCTAACTGTAGCGGCCAGGTCCACTGCGTCGGCTCGGTCTACGCCGAAGCCTTCTGGAACCTCTGGAAGCGCGAGCTTCCCCAGGTCTACGGCATGGACAACAACACCGCCCAGGAGATCGTCACCCGGTTGACTTACATCGGCGCCGGCAACGTCGGGACCTGGTTCTCCGGCAGCCCGCCCAACGGCGGCTGCGCTTCGGGCAGCGGCTACATGAACTTCCTGGCGGCGGACGACGACGACGGCAACTTGAACAACGGCACGCCGCACATGCAGGCGATTTTCAATGCCTTCAACACCCAGGAGATCGCCTGCGGTACGCCGACCGTCCAGGACTCCGGCTGCGCCGGCACCCCGACCGCGGCTCCGAACGTCACCGCCACCTCCGGCGACACCCAGGTCAGCTTGTCCTGGAACGCGATCTCCGGTGCCAGCGAGTACGAGGTTTTCCGCGCCGAAGGCATCTTCCAGTGCGACTTCGGCAAGGTCAGGATCGGCTCTACCACCGGCACGTCGTTCACCGACACCGGTCTTCAGAACGGCCGTGACTACTCCTACGTGGTGATCCCCAAGGGCTCGAGCGACGCCTGTTTCGGCAGCGCCTCGGCCTGCGACACCGTGCAGCCCGGTCAGGTCGCGTGCTCGGTCGACGCCGACTGTGACGACGGCGTCTTCTGCAACGGCGCCGAGACTTGCAGCGGCGGCGTCTGCACCGCCGGCAGCGCGCCGTGTCCCGCGACCTGGACTTGCGACGAGGTTGCCGACGCCTGCATTCCGGAATGCAACGTCGACGCCGACTGTGACGACGGTGATTTCTGCAACGGTGCCGAGGTCTGCAACGCCGGCACCTGTGGCGGCGGCGTGGATCCCTGTCCGGGCCAGAGCTGTGACGAGGGCAACGACATCTGCACCGTCACCAACGGCCCGCAGGACGCGGTCTATGACGCCGGTTTGGGCGCTCCTCTGTGTGCCATCCGCGGCAGCTCTTGCGACACGACCACCCTGGTCGACAGTCGCAACAACCTGAGCCCGGCCGAGCCCAACCAGCCGAACACCCTCGACGGATGCGCCGACGGCACCGCCGGTACCTACCACTCGGACGAGTCGAACGATCGCATCGTGGTTTCCACCCTCGACGGTCTGGACTTCACCGAAGGCAAGACGGTTCAAGTCGACGCCACGGTCTGGGCCTGGAACACCGGTGCTTCGGACACCCTCGACGTGTTCTTCGCAGCGGACGCCAACAACCCGAGCTGGCAACTGATCGGTTCGGTCGTGCCACCGTCCGGCGGCGCCCACACCTTGTCGGTGCAGTACGTCCTGCCGGCGGGTGACCTGCAAGCGGTGCGTGCACAGTTCCGCTACACCAGCACCAACGCCGCGTGCGCGGCTGGCACCTATAACGATCGCGACGACCTGGTGTTTGCCGTCGGTGGCTCGACTCCGGTCTGCGTGGTCGACGCGGATTGCTCGGACGACCTGTTCTGCAACGGCGACGAGGTCTGTAACGCCGGCACCTGCGAAGCGGGGACCGCGCCGACCTGTGACGACGGCGCCTTCTGCAACGGCACTGAAACCTGCAACGAAGCGACTGACAGCTGCGATGCGGGCACCGCGCCGACTTGTGACGACGGCCTGTTCTGCAACGGCACCGAAACCTGCAACGAAGGCACCGACAGCTGCGACGCCGGCACCGCGCCGACTTGCGACGACGGTCAATTCTGCAACGGTGTCGAGACCTGTAACGAGGGTACCGACAGCTGCGACGCGGGCTCCGATCCGTGCGGCGGCGGCACCTGCGACGAAGGCAATGACGTCTGCGTCGAATGTACCGTCGATGCCGACTGCAGCGACGGCGCCTTCTGTAACGGCACCGAGACCTGTAACGCCGGAACTTGCCAGGCAGGCACGCCGGTGGTTTGCAGCGACGGTCAGTTCTGCAACGGCGTCGAGACCTGCAACGAGGGCACCGACAGCTGCGACGCAGGCACGGCCCCGAACTGTGACGACGGCGTCAGCTGCACGGTGGACTCCTGCAACGAGGGCACCGACAGTTGCGACAACGTCGCCACCGACTCGCTGTGTGACGATGGCCAGTTCTGTAACGGCACCGAGACCTGCGACGCGGTGAATGACTGTCAGGCCGGTTCTGATCCGTGCTCCGGCGGTCAGACCTGTAACGAGACCGACGACATTTGCGAGGGTGGCAGCAACCCGGTGCTGTGGATGTCGTTCCGCTCGAACACCGCGGTTCCGGGCGTCGGCACCGTCGCCGATGAAGACATCGTCTCCTATGACGAGGTCGCCGGTACTTGGGCGCTCGAGTTCGACGGCTCTGACGTCGGCCTCGGATCGCTCGAGATCAGCGGTCTGGCGGTCCTGCCAGGCGGCGATCTGCTGCTCTCCTTCACTCAGCCGGGTACGGTGGGTGGCCTGTCGGTCGACGACAGTGACATCGTTCGCTTCACCCCGATCTCTCTGGGTGCGAACACCGCGGGCACGTTTAGCGTCTACTTCGACGGCTCCGACGTCAACCTCACCAGCAATGGTGAGGACATCGACGCCATCGACCTGAACGCCAACGGCGACCTGATCGTCTCCTCGGTCGGCGGTTTCAGCGGCGCGGGTGCGTCCGGTGCAGATGAGGATCTCTTCCTCTTCACCGGCACCACCGGCTCGAACACCTCGGGCTCCTTCAGCCAGCTGTTCGACGGCTCCGACGTCGGCCAGGGAGGCGCGGGCGCTGACGACACCGACGCCGCGGCCTTCACCAGCGCCGGTACGCTGCTGATGTCGATGGTCGGTTCCTTCTCGGTGCCAGGGCTGACCGGCGCCGACGAAGACATCGTCGAGTTCAGCGGTAGCTTCGGCTCGTCGACCTCCGGCAGCCACTCGATGCGCCTGGATCTCTCGACCCTAGGCATCGCGGCCAACGAGGACGTCGGCTCGCTGCACATCTTCGAGTAGCTCGTAACTCGAAGCGATCCACCGGGCATAGCCCGATGGCAAAGGCAGGCCTTCGGGCCTGCCTTTTTTTGATCCCCGTTTCTGTCGAAGTACTGGGCCAAACTCACCGGCCCAGTTGACTCAAGACCCTAAGGCGCCCTAACGTCTGCCATCATGCGAGCAGCACTCCATTGGATTGGTCTTTTCTCTACCCTCACCCTTCTCGCCTGTGGTGGCGGCAGTCGCGAAGGCGGCCGAGTCTTGATCCTCGGCATTGATGGCCTCGACCCACAGACCCTCGACCTATTGATGTCCGAGGGCAAGATGCCCAACTTTGCCAAGTTGCGCCAGGAGGGCGCCTACGGTCGGCTGAAGAGTCAAAAGCCGCTGCTATCGCCGATCATCTGGACCACCGTCGCCACCGGCAAAGGTCCGGAACAGCACGGCATCGGCCACTTCGTCGCTACCGCTTCGGACACCGGCGAGCAAATCCCAGCGTCGTCCGAGCTGCGCCAGGTCAAAGCGATGTGGAACATTGCCTCCGACGCCGACAAATCCGTCGCCACCGTCGGTTGGTGGGCCACCTGGCCGCCCGAGGAGGTCAACGGCTCCGTGGTCTCCGATCACACCGCGTATCACTTCCTGTTCGAAGACGGACTGGCCGCGGGTTCGGCCGACGCCGGCGACCAGGACGAGCAAAAAACCCATCCGCCGGAGCTGATCGACCGGATCTCACCGTTCCTGCGTCGGCCCAATGATCTGACGGCCGAAGAGCTCGCCACCTTCGTCGACGTCACCGCGGAGGAGCTCGCTAAGCCCTTCGATTTCTCCGACGACCTGGCTCATTTCCGCTGGGCCTTGGCGACCGCCAAGTCTTATCGTGACATCGGCCTCGATCTCTGGCGACAGGACGAGCCGGACTTGGCCTTGGTTTATATCGAAGGCACCGACTCGACCTCCCATCTCTTCGGCCACCTCTTTCGCGCCGAGGGTCTGGGCGGCGAGCTACTGGCGCAGCAGAAGAAATTCGGCCGCGCGGTCGAGGAGATTTACTTCTTCGCTGATCGCCTGCTCGGTGAGTATTTAGAAGCCATGGACGAACGCACCACCCTGATGGTGCTCTCGGACCACGGTTTCGAGCTCGGCAAGCTGCATGACGATCCCTCCAAAACTCGCGATCTGCGCCGGGTCTCCGAGCGCTTCCACCGGATCGAGGGCATCCTCTACCTCTATGGCCATCAAATCAAAGAGCATGCGCGCATCGACCAGGCGTCGATCCTCGACATCACCCCGACGGTGCTGGCCTTACTGGGCGTGCCGCCGGCGCGTGACATGCCCGGACGGGTGCTGCAGGAAGCTTTGACCGCGGAGCTCGGCGCCGAGCGGGTGGCGACCTGGGAAGGCGACGGCAATCCCGGCCCCGCCACCCGCACCGCCGACGCGCAGACCGGCGCCAACTCGGCGGTCAGCAAAGCGCAGCTCGAGCACCTGAGGAGCCTGGGATATCTGGGGGACGACACCGGAGCCAGCCCCACCGAAGCTCCGGGGGCTGTCTCCGCCAGCTCACCTCAGTCTGAGCGCAATCTCGCCGCGATTCATTTTCAGGCTGGCCGTCATGCCGAGGCCGCGGCGATCTACCAGCGCCTGATCGAAGAAACACCGGACGACGCATCTATGCGCGCTAGCCTGGCCGGCACCCTCGGCGCCATGGGACGCTACGACGAAGCACTCGCCCAACTCAACCAGGCCATCGAGCTGACGCCCCTCAACGTCGAGGCGTACCACAACCGGGCGGTGATTCGGGAGCGTCGCGGCGATCTCGAAGGCGCCGTCGCCGACTACGAAACCGCCCTGCGCTATCAACCTCAATACGAGCCCTCCCAGCGCGCTCTCTATCGACTCACCGGCCGTACCGACGTCCGCCAACCGACCACCGAGGCGGAGGCACGGGCTTCACAGCTCGTCCAGCAGGCCAGCCTCGAGGCCCGCAAAGCCAACTACGCCGAAGCCATGCGGCTGCTCGATCAAGCTGAGACCGAAGCGCCGACGTTCGTGCTCACCTACCAGTATCGCTCCAATGTTGCGTACTTGATGGGCGACGTCGCAGCGGCGATCGCGGCACTCGAGAAAGGTCTTGAATTCGAGCCGGACAACGCGCTGTTCAAGACCAACATCGAACGTTTGAAGGCCGACCAAGCCGCTGCACGGTAACCCGAGAAACAGCGGCTCCGTCCTGAGCCCGACGAACTGGCGAGACTCATTTGAAACCAGGTAGCGCCAGGCAGAAGGTCGATCCTTGTCCTTTGCCGTCCGACTCGACCCAGATCCGCCCGCCGTGGACCTCGACGATACGCTTCACCAAGGCCAGGCCGATCCCCGTGCCTTCCGTCTTGGGATCGAGACGCTCGAAGAGTCCGAAGACCCTCTCATGGTACTTCGGTTCGATCCCGATACCGTTGTCACGGACGTAGATGCACGCCTCGGCTCCCTCGCCCCGTCCACCGACCTCGATCCGCGGCGCCGTCTGATCTCCCAGGTGTTGCACTGCGTTGCCTAGTAGGTGGCGCATCGCCTCGGTCAGACGTGCCGAATCGCCACACAAGATGGGCAAATCCGACGCCACCTCGACCTCGATCCCGAGCTCGATCATCGTCGGTTTCAGTTCGTTCAGAACCTGACGGATCAGCTCGCCAGAATCCACCTCCACGAACGGCATCATCACCCGGTCGATTCGCGAGTATTCGTAAAGTCCGTCGAGCAGTCGGTGCAGCTTCAAGGCGGCATCATCGATCCTTTGAAGATCGCAGCGCAACCGATCGAGATCACCATCTGCAGCCGCCTCATCCAGCAAGCCGACGAAGTTCCGGATGGTGGTCAGGGGATTCTTGAGGTCGTGGGCGACGGTGTAGTTAAACCGCGCCAACTCTGCGTTACGCGCCTCGAGCTGGCCGATCAAGCGTTCGCGCTCGCCGATCAGGCGCTCGCGCTCGGCCAGCTGTGACGTGCGCTCGGTCACCAGGGTCGAGAGCTGCCGATTGACCGTCAGCAACGCCACGTGGGTCTGGACTCGGGCCAGGAGCTCACTCTTCGAAATCGGTTTGGGCAGATAGTCGTTAGCTCCCGCCGCCAAACCAACGACCAGATCCTCGGCCTGGTTCTTGGCCGTGAGGAAGATCACCGGCAACTCCTCGAGCGGATAGCTCTCGCGGAGCTTGCGACACACCTCGTAGCCAGACATACGCGGCATCATGACGTCGAGAATGACCAGGTCGAAGGCTTGCTCATCCAGCAAACGCAGAGCTTCCGGCCCACTCGCGGCGGGGGTGACTCGAAAGCCGTGGGTGGCGAGCTGGTTGGTCATGACCTGGCGTATGACCGGCTCGTCGTCGACCACCAGCAGGTGGGCACCGTCTGCGACGGCTGTCTGAGGATCCCCCGGCGTGTCCTCGACGGAAGAGTGCCGGGCGACTTGAGGCTCAAGAGAACCGGCCGCTGCCGGAGACTGTACCGAAACCGGGAGATCGAAGAAGAAGGTTGAACCCTCCCCTAGCTTCGACTCCACTCTCAGCTTGCCACCATGCAAGTCGACGAGTTGGCGGGTGACCGCCAGGCCCAGGCCGGTCCCCCCGAACTGGCGTTCGATCGAGGCGTCGGCCTGGACAAAGGCCTCAAAAATCTGCGCTCGCTGCTCCTGCGAGATGCCGATCCCGGTATCACGGACACCCACGACGATCCTTGGAAGCCCTTCGCTGGAGGATTCTCCGGCAGAGGTAGAGCCCGGGGTTTCCCGCACCGCAGCCGTGACTTCGATTTCTCCTGTCTCGGTGAACTTGACCGCGTTGCCGACCAGATTGTGGAGGATCTGCTGCAAGCGGTTCTCGTCCGCCTCGACCGCCGGCAGGCTGGAGTCGATGCTGTTGTGCAGTTCCACGTCTCTCGACCTGAGCAGCGGCCGCGAAAGGGCCAACACCACGTCGACCATGGCGTGCAGATCCACAGGCTTCAAATCGAGCTCGAGACTGTGGTGTTTGAGCTTGGAGAAGTCGAGAATGTCGTTGACCAAGGCAGTGAGCCGACGGCCACTCTGGACCAACATCGCCAGATTGCCTTTGGTCTGCTCGGAGAGATCGCCCGTGGCACCATCGATCAAGGATTCGGCAAGGCCGGTGATGCCGTAGAGCGGAGTCCGTAGCTCATGGGAGGTGTTGGCCAAGAACTCGTCTTTGAGTCGGTCCACCTCTCGCAGACGGCGACTGACTGCCCGTTCGCGTTCGAGCTCTTTGCGCCGCGCGGCCCGCTCTTGCTCTAACTTCCTCCTCTGAGATCGGATCGCGCCCGCGATCACCGCGGAAAGTGCCAGAGCGTATAACGCGTAAGCCCACCAAGATTGCCAGGGGGGCGGCGCGACCACGATGCGTACCTCGGCTTCCTCCGAGCTCCACACGCCGTCCGGGTTGCCTCCTCGGACTCGAAATGTGTAGGTGCCGGCATCGAGATTGGTATAGGTCGCCGTCCGTTCGGCCGCGTCAGTGGAGACCCAATCGTCGTCGAAACCTTCCAGACGATAAGCGTAGTGATTCTGACGTGGATTGGCGTAGTGGAGCGCGGCGAATTCGAGCGAGAACACATTGTGATGATGGGAAAGACGAATCTCCGAGGTTTCGAGGATCGAGCGGTCGAGCGGCGACTCGGGATCGACTCGGCGCAGGGGGGCCGAGGTGTTGAATAATTGGAAGTCCGTCAAGACCACGGGAGGAACGAAGTCATCGGGCCGAATCTGATCTGGGAAGAAGGCGTTGAGCCCATGGGCGCCGCCGAAGAACATCTCGCCCCGCAAGCTGCGAAACGCCGATCGATAGGAGAAGATGGTGCTCTGAAGGCCGTCTTGAACACCAAAGTTGCGGAACGTTCCCGCCCGTGGGTCGAGGCGGCTCAGTCCACGGCCGGTCGACAACCAGAGGTGTCCGCCCTCATCTTCGAGGATGCCCAGGATCTGACTATTGGCCAGCCCATCCGCCTCCCGGTAGTGGAAAAAACGCGCCTGCCCTGGCATCTCAGGCAGTCGATCTAACCGGTCGAGCCCCGCGTCGGTACCGATCCACAGACGGCCGGAACGATCGGCATAGAGTGTAGTGATCGCATTGCTGACCAGACTTTGGTCGTTGTCGGGATCGTGCCGAAGAGGGTCAAGCCGCGGTGACGGCGTCGCGTTGGCTGCGACCGTCTCGAAGTAGTAGAGCCCATCGAATGACCCGACCCACAGGATGCCCGCCTGATCTTCCACGATCGGAGCGACGCCAGACTCCGAACCATCGCCCAACCGATAGTGAACGAAACTATCGCTGGTGGGATCGAAGCGGCTGAGACCCAAGATGGTGCCGACCCAGATCTGGCCTTGACGGTCCTGGAAAACGCTATTCACCGCGTCGGTCTTCAAGCTCGCCGGATCCTGCGGATCCGGGCGATAGACGGAGAATGTCTCGCGGCCTGGATCAAGCCGTGCCAGTCCACCCCAGGTGGCGACCCACAAAGCGCCCGACCGAGCCTCCAACAGACCCTGCACGGTGTCGTCGGGCAAACGACCGGGCTCCTCGCTGTCGGGCAGAAAGTTGGTGACGGTGCCGCTCTCCCGATCGAGACGATTGAGCCCTTTGTCCCAAGTGCCGACCCACAACGCTCCGGAGCGATCCTCCAGAACAGCTGAGATGTTGCTGTCCGTCAAAGACTGCGCGCGGCCGGGCTCCCGCCGATAGATTGCGAATTGCTCCCGACGGCGGTCGTATTTGTTGAGGCCAACCCAGGTCCCGGCCCAGAGGATGCCGCTTCGATCCTCAAAGATCGACAAGATGCGGTCGCCGTTGAGGCTCCAAAGATCGGCCGCCTCGTGGCGATATTGGGTTGGATTGCCGGAACCAGGAATGCGGATCAGACCGGCGTTCCAGGTGCCGACCCAGAGCTCCCCCTGTCGATCGAGGAAGAGCTCAGAGATTCTCTCCGTGGTGAGATCGACGTCGCCCTGTCGGTAGCGACGAGCGGTGTCCCCGTCGAACCGATTCAGGCCATGGTTGGTGCCGATCCACAGCGCGCCGTCAGCGTCTTCGCCGACAGCATTCATCAGGTTGCCGCTAAGGCTCGAAGGCTTCGCCGGGTCGTGCCGAAAATGCCGAAACGTCGCCGAGTCGCGATCGAAGAGATTGAGGGCGCCTTCGGTTCCGACCCAGAGTCGGCCCTCGCGATCCACAAGCAAGTCGATGACGACCGGATGGCTCAGGCTGTGTTCATCGCCGGGATCGGGTAGGTAGCGGTCGAACGTGCCGTCTGGCGCCAGTCGATTTAGGCCATTGAACGTTCCAAACCAGAGATGGCCGGCGTCGTCTTCATAGATCGTCGTGATGAGATCACTGCTGATGCTCCTGGCATCATTCGGGTCGTGACGATAGTGGACGAACCGTTCCTCAGCACGATCGAAGCGGTCGAGGCCGCCTTGGGTCCCGACCCAGAGCTCACCCCGGCGATCCACCTTGAGGACCGCGGCAAAGCTGTGGGACAACGAGTCGGGGTCTTCAGGATCGTGCTGGAAGACCCGAAAACGGTAGCCGTCGTAGCGGTTCAGGCCGTTGTGCGTGCCGAACCATAGAAAGCCATCACGGTCTTGGTCGATCGCATGGACCGCGCTGTGGGAGAGCCCGTCTTCGACCGACAAATGCTCGAAGCGAACCGCTGGTGTCTGCGCCTGAAGCGACGGTGACACGACCTCGAGGCTCGCGAGCAGGCTGGTGACCAACAGCTTCCACCTTCTCCTCGCCACGATCTGTTGATCCTACCACCCAGCCCGCTAAGCCTCAGCAGCGACTCCCTATCGAGCATCCACGGTCTCAACGTCGCCGTGGATCCCAGCCCCGCGAATCCGCGGCGACGCGCTGCTGGGTCCGAAAGTCGTAAATGATCGTGAAGTGCTCCGCTTTGGTGCCGAATTCATTGTAGGTCCAGGATAAGGCCATGTTGTTGCGGAAGCGGACTTCCGCCTCCATGGTGGGCGCGAAACTCTCGATACGCGGCTTGAGAGCGGCAAAGCTCGTCGAGCTATAACGTGCTCCCAGTCCGGCGCTAAAGGTCGCGAAACCGGTCTCCGGAAGGCGCATCCACAGACCGGCGGCGACATGCTGCTTGAAGTCGACGGAACTGTAGGCCTCTCCATGAACGGTCAGGGAATATCGTTGCAGATAGGGCAAAGGGCGATAAGCCCGCAATCCGAGGACGGCATGCACGCGACTCGAAGCGACGTAGGGAATGTCGACTCTCTCATCGCCGATCAAGTCATGAAAGGCGTTTTGAGCACCCTCCCCCAGCAAGCCCTCACCGACGTGCATCACGCCGACTTCGACTGAAGGCTGCCACTGGCCGAGAGTCGGCAAGCCGCGCTCGATGGTCAAGTAGGTCTCGTCGAAGCGGACGTCGTTTTCCGAATCGGTGAAGATATTTTCGCCAAAGGCCACGCGGTACGGGCCCTTGTCGAAGGCCAGCGTCAGGCCACCGGTATAAAGCTCATCGTCGAGCCGGTTGGTGGTCAAGAAATCATTAGCGAAAGCGATGCGCAGACTGCTCGCCTGCGCTGCTGTCGAGGGCAAGGCAAGGAAAAGACCGAAGAGGACCGCGAGCCAACCCGATCGGCCTCGGGCAAAGCGAGGCCGACGCGAAGGCTCCGCGCCATCTAAGCTCTTGAAAAAGGTCACAGACATGGCGGTTTCTCCCATTCCTGGTTCTTCAGATCAGTGCCCGTTTCGAGGCTCCGGGCGGATTTGGTGAAGTGAGTGCGGGAAGCCGTCGTTTTCTTACAGTCGAATTCACGAGTTTCCGAAAGCACCGACGTAACCGAAACTCCACAGAACCCAAACTCCTGCATATCCGTAGAAAAAGACTTCAGATGAAACTGTCGGGAGCGACGCGACGCAGAGGTAAGAGCCTTCAGGCTCTAGGGGAGTCACTGGCCGTGAGCGAAGATGCCGTCAGGCTGGATGTCGATCTTGGGGATCAAGCGCTGGCCGAGAAGGTCCGACGACGCGATCCGCAGGCACTGAGAGCCATCGTGAAGGCCTACTTGCCGCAGATTCTCCGAGCCGCGCGCGGTGCCGGTCTCGACGCCGTGCAGGCGGAAGAGATCGCTCAGGAAACCTTCACCACATTTGTCGACTCAGCCCCCCGTTTCGAAGGCCGCTCGCAGGTGCGAACCTGGCTGTTCGGCATCCTCTATCGCAAGCTCGCCGAGCGTCGCCGGCAGCTCGACCGCGACCGCCACATGGACGATATCGACAACGTCTTCGAAGAACGCTTCAACGCAGCAGGCCGCTGGAGTCAGCCGCCGCGCCAGCCTGACGACGAGCTCTATGGCAAAGAAGCGCGCGCCAAGATTGGAGATTGCTTGGACGCCGCCCCGACTCAACAGCGCATGGCCTTCCTCTTGCGGGAGGTCGAGGGGCTGTCGACGGAGGAGATCTGTAATATCTTGGGGGTCAGTCGCACCAACTTGGGCGTGATGCTCTACCGACTGCGCAATCGCCTCCGCGAATGCCTCGAGTCCAAGGGCGTCAAAGGATAGACCGATGATCTCCTGCCGAGAGCTGACCACCGCCATCGCTAGCGACGAGCTCGCCACTGCCTCGTGGCGCCGACGCCTCAGCATTCGCTTCCACCTGTTGCGGTGCAAGCATTGCCGTTGCTACCAGCGCCAGGTCAAAGCTCTAGGCGGGATGATCCGTCAGCTCGCCGGCAAGCCGCAGAAACCCTCGCCGGAGCTCGAGGAACGTATCGTCCAGGGTTGTCTGGGTGACTGCGGAGACCCGCAGGACCGCTGAACCGCATTGCCCGGCCTACCGTCGTCGGCCATGGGCTGCAGTGGTGGCCAGCGACTCTTCCGACCTCAGACCACCCCGAGGAAGACAAGCCGCGTATACTGACCGGAGTGAAAACAGGGGCAGGCGACGGCAACACACACGACTGGCGCAATCTGGAGACTGCGACCGCCTCGGAGCTCGCGGATAGATCGCTACGGGCCTCAGCGCTCGAAGTGGCAGGGCTGACGGTCCTCTGCCACCCCGACCCGAATCGGGTCGGCGAGCAAGCCGCTCTGGTGGGTTTGAGAAAAAGCGGCGAGTCTCTAGTTTCACGGCTCGAGCCGAACTTCAAGACTCCGGACGGTGATCGACGAGGGCCCCTCGCCGACCCTCGCCTCAGCCGCCAGCCGCTACGTTTGGCGCCGAGCGCCGATGGCGGCTTGACGCTTAACGCTGGCGGCCCACGGACCCGGTTGACGATCGGCGGCACCGCGATAGCCGGCGAGCGACAGTTCGGCGCCGCGGAGCTTGCCGACGGCGTCGTGCTCGTGTTGGGCGCCCGCGTCGCTCTCCTGCTCCATACCCAGAAGCCGTCGGTCGTGCCACCCCCGGCATTCGGCATGATCGGCGAGAGCGCGCCGATGCTGCGACTGCGACGCGAAATCGAGCAGGTGGCAGATCTCAAGTTCCCGGTATTGCTACGGGGCGAGTCGGGCACCGGCAAGGAGCTGGTCGCTCACGCCATCCAGCAAGCCGGGCCACGAAGAGACGCACCCTATTTCGCGGTCAATGTCGCGGCGATTCCGTCGACCCTGGCGACCTCCGAGCTCTTCGGCGCCGCGAAAGGAGCCTTCAGCGGCGCGGACCGACGACGACTCGGTTACTTTCAACGCGCCGACCGCGGCACTCTCTTTCTTGACGAGATCGGAGAAATGCCACCCGAGGTCCAGGTTCTGCTGTTGCGGGCGCTCGAATCCGGAGAGATCCAGCCGGTCGGAGCGGAACGGCCTCAGTCGGTCGACGTGCGGGTGATCGCGGCCACCGACGCCAACCTCGAACAGGCGATTCGAGACGAACGCTTCAAGGCTCCCCTCCTCCACCGGTTGGCGAGCTATGAGATCGAGCTGCCGCCCTTGCGCCGACGTCGCGAAGACGTCGGCCGCTTGTTTTTCCACTTCCTTCGTCAGGAATTGGCGGATCTCGGCGAGGCCGAGCGGCTCACCGATCGCGGCCGGGGTCGCCCTTGGGTCAGCGCGGAGCTGGTGGCGCAGCTGGTGGCCTACGAATGGCCTGGCAACGTCCGGCAATTGCGCAACGTCGTGCGCCAACTGGCGGTGGCGAGTCGCGGCGCGGAGGTGATGGAGATCGGCTCCCGGGTCGAACGGCTCCTGGCCGACGAGATCGCCCCGACTCAGGCCCGCTCAGCAGTGGGCACTGCACCGTCAAGCCCAGAAACCTCGCCTCCCAATCGCAAAACGCGGGCCGCGGCTAAGAAGTACCGCGACCCCAGTGAAGTCGATGATGACGAGTTGATCGTGACGCTCCGCGCTCAGCAGTACCGCCTCAAGCCTACGGCCCTGGCCCTCGGCGTCTCAAGGGCTTCGCTTTACGTTCTGATCGATGCCTGTCCCCGAATTCGCAAGGCCTCCGATCTCAGCCGAGAGGAGATCCAGACCGCCGCTCAGCGCTGCGGCGGCCGACCTGACTCGATGGCCGACACCCTCGAAGTCTCGAAACAGGGGCTCAAGATGCGCATGAAAGAGCTCGGCCTACGCTGACTCCTCAGGCATTGAATTCGAAAGTATAGGACGCACTCACCGCAGGAATCGTGTGGCCCGGATTGTATTCAAGCGTGTATTGACGGCCGACTTCAAGGGTGCCCGCGGGAAAACTGATGCCCACTTGACTGGTATTCGAGTTGGTCGGAATTGCATAGTGAAGAATTTCACCCGGAGCATTGCCCGGCTCGATGGCTTGCCCCGGGTATAAAAGAATCCAGTCCAGATTCGTATTTGGAATATTGCCCACCGGCGTGTCGTAATAAACTTGCACGCTCGACAGCGATTGATTCACCAGAAACATACTGGTCGACTGATATTGGATCGTTTGCCCGTTGTTCATCGAAGTCGTCGCACTCACAGACCACTTGTCGGAACCGACGCAGTATCCGACGACAAACGTTCCCTCTCTGAAATTCTGTGTTTTGTCGTGAATCTCCACGGTTCCCGAGGACTGATTCGACGTGCTGATTCGTGCGAGAGGTTCCGTGAGATGCTGATACGGAATGGAAAGGCCGGACCAAACCCCGACGAAAGAATCCGGGCTAGCGATCGGAGTGTTAAAATTGACTTGGATCGTATCTGCGGCGGTCACTTCGACTTTGCTGAGATTCGTGTTCTGAACGGCGTGAGACATGGGTTTCTCCTTAACGATAGGTGGGTACGGTTTCGAATCAGTGAGCGCCAACTCCAATGAGAAAGATCGAACCCGGCAGGCGGCCCACGTGCGGCTGACATCAAGCATTGCATTGCGACTCCTCCTTAAAATTCAGAGACTCGAGGCGCTCATTCAAGGCACACTCAGAGCCCAGGCCAGTTCGCGCTATTGACCTTCTTGGGATAACCCGCATCCGCTTGATCGGAAGCGATGTCATACCGGGTGTAGACGTCGCCGCTGAAAAAGTAGACCTTGCCGTTGCCCCAGTTGACGGCAGCGTCGACCGTGTCGAAACCGAGGCCCGGCCAGTTGGCTTGATCGATCGGCTTGGGATAGCCAGCATCCGCCTGGTCGGAAGCGATGTCGTAACGGGTGTAGACGTCGCCGCTGAAAAAGTAGGCCTTGCCGTTACCCCAGTTGACCGCCGCGTCGACCGTGCCGAGGCCGAGGCCCGGCCAGTTGGCGTGATTGATCGGCTTGGGATAGCCAGCATCCGCCTGGTCGGAAGCCACGTCGTAGCGGGTGTAAACATTGCCGCTGAAGAGATAGGCCTTGCCGTTGCTCCAGGGCAGAGCGGCGTCGACGGTGGTCAGCCCGAGGCCGGGCCAGGTGCCGCGACCGATGCCTTTCGGATAGCCCCAGTCGGCCTGGTCCGACCGGAGGTTGTAACGGGTGTAGCGACCGCCGCTGAAGAAGTACGCGGTCTCGTTGCCCCAGGGAAGAGCCGCCCCGGGCAACAATCCTCCTGGCAGGCGAAAGGCGACCGGGATCCGCAGCCCCTGCACGAAGGCAGCATCGTCGGAGGACTTCGCCTGGGGAAACGCAAACATCAGATCCAAACCGGCGAACTTGCGGTTGTACGTCGTGACGTCGTACTTTGCGCCCGTGCCGCTATCATTGGCGACCCACTGTAGCCCCGCCTGGGCGCCATTCAGAACGGTCAAAATTCGGACATCCTCCTTGAGGCAGGCGATACGATTCGGCAGAGGTTTTTGCCACGAACCGTCCGCGGCGACGAAACCAACGCCGACGTAGCCGTCCTGGCACACCGGTTTCCAGAGGCTGCGATCGTGGGTGGCGCCGCTGCAGTTGTCACCCCAGACCAGGTCGTAGTCGATCGGTCGGGACCACCACACATTTCTGCCACTCTCGACGCCGCACACGGCTTTGAGAGTTTTCCGATCGATGCTGCCACGGTAGGCGTAGTCTCCGAGACTGATACAACCTGGCTTGTCCTCCACGACCGGGTGCATCAGGCCCCAATCGTAGGTACCGTCGGAGTTGTGATCATTGCCCATCCACTGGTAGTCGACGCTGCGAATCTCCGCGTGGTGCAATGGGTGGTCGAAATCGAGCGAAAAGTTCGGATCCGACATCGACTGCGCGAATGCGATCGCGAAGGTCCCGACCAGCGCTGATGCGGCTTTTTTGTCGGCCGGGTCGTTCAGGTGATCGATGAAATTCTTGCTCTCATTCATGACCACCCCGAGCACGGCGCTGGCGACCTTGCCTTCGGGCCCACCATAGGTGGTGACGATTTCCACTTGACGATGGATCGCCTTCAAGCCCTTCTGAAGCCCGACCATCGGATCCTCTTCGGTCAACATGTAGGTCAACGCGCCGGCACCGGACCACTTCTGTTGCAGCTTGAGAAACTCATTGCCGGCCGACGCCGGGTCGTCGATGTGGCTCAGCACCTTGCCCAGGTCACCACCGATCTCTTGCAGATCTTTCATAGCGGTCTGCGGCGTCTGAAGAGGATTGAGTCCTTCGGCCAGGCCCCGACCGGTCTCGGCTCTCAGATGGTCTTGGAGCTGGGCTCCTCGGCGGAGAAAGTCCGTCACCCGGCCGTCCGGCAAGGCGTTGGCGACGACGCCGACCAGCGCCAAGGGCGAGTACTTCGACACCGAGGCGGCCAAGTTTCCGAGGTCGCGAAACCGAGTGTTGATCTCATCAACAAAGCGGTCCGGATCGCCGGCGATCAGCTCCGCCATCCCCATCGTCAGGTTGAGGGTGCGCTCACCGATGTAGGCAAAGCCACTCTCCAACTGATCTAAAATATCGTCGCACTCGGGCGTCGAGACGCCCTCGGCAAAGACTCCGGTCCGTTCCACCGGCGTTTCAGCCAGTGCCGGGCTGAGGTGCGCGCACCCAAGCATGATGAATAAGGCGATCCAGATCGACGTTCGACGGCTCGGACCGGCACAGACTTCGGGTTTTGATGAATCTTCCAGGTGTTGATGCATGCTCTCTCCTTCGAGTTCGTGGCGCGGCCACGGTTCTTTCGTTCGGGCTAAGATGGAAAAACAGAATGTCATTGTGTTGCTGACGTTAGAAAATGAGTTATAGCAACCCTCATGCCACCTCTCATCAGTCATTAAACCTTTAAATAGAGGGGCGCCTCGCACGAGACGCCCGAACCCTGAGGTGCCAGGAGTGCCAGGAGTGTCAAGCCCTGAAGCGTCAGGAGTGCCAGAGGTCGGACCCCAGGTACCTAACTAGCGAACGCTTCTCGCTCCGCCCTTTCTGAGACCTTAAAAAGCTGAGAAGAAAAGGCTTAGTGAGAATTCTCAGTTGCCCCATCGTCACTCTGCTAGGCTGACGCTCCCCCGACAGCCGCGCCGACGAAGACTGGCATCTTCTGTGCAGAGCAGAAGACCAAGCCGAAATGAGGCTCTCTCCTCGAGAGATACAACGTCGAAGCGGCCTGATCTAGACACGAGCTGATGACTAAATACGCTTTATTGGTCGGCGTCACGACCTACCCGAAAATCCCAAATCATTTTGGAAGAGACCTCCGGGGTTGCAAAAACGACGTCCGTGGTATAAGAGAGCAGCTGCAACGCCTAGGCTTTAGTGCTCCTAATATTCATCCATTGATCAATCAAGATGCGACTCGAGAACACATCCTCAATAAGGTCGACAGCTTGATCCGCAAAGTCCAAGAAGGCGACGAGGTCGTCCTCTTCTATTCCGGCCATGGCTCACAAGCCCGGCCGAGGAGTTGGCCCGGCCGCAGATTCGAAACCATTATTCCTTACGACAGCGGCCGGGGAAACGCGGGCCCGAACCGAGATATCTTCGACACGGAGATCGATAGCTGGCTGACCCGCTTCGACCAAAAAGCCGCGTTCGTAACCTTGATCTTCGACAGTTGTTATTCCGGTGGTGTCGGGGGTTCCCGCGGAAAGGTTTTGGTCCCGGCTCGCCAAGAGCACGGCCAAGCCGGCGAATCGCCCGTCCCCCGCCAGGTGGTTGCGGACGATCGCTCGGCCGAGGAGCTCTTCCGTTCAGAGCCCAAGCTCAAGCGCAGGCTCGAGGCGTCTTTCAGCCGTTCATTTGAGAACGCCAAGGGACCGTCGGGATGGTTGCCGAGCCAGCCGCGACGGGCACGCATCCTGGCGGCTTGCGAGAAATTCGAATGGGCCTGGGAGACCTTCAAGCCTCGTGACTTTGAAGGCACGTCGGTTCATGAGGATAAGAACGCAGGCCGGCACGGTGCCTTCAGCTACCACCTGATCGAAGCGCTCAAGGAACAAGCGACGTGGGAGGCCATCGAATGGCCGACGTTCTTTAAGACCGTCAAAGACAACGTCGAGGACGACAAAGATCAACATCCGGTGATGCAGAGCGACGACTGGGAAATGCCCCGGCTGAAGCGATATGCCGTCGTCATCGGCATCAACGACTATCACCGCGACCAGCCCGGTGAGGCTTGGCCCAAGCTGCGCTCGGCCGTTCCGGATGCTGAGAAGATCGCCGAGATCCTCGAGCACCAGCAGGGCGACCAGGGCTACGAGAGTGCCCTCGATGCCGACATGCTGCAATTGAATCCGAGCCGGCAGGATCTCGTCGAGATCTTCGACGAGCTCGCGAGTGAACTCTCGGACCAGGTTGACAGCGCCCTGGTGATCTACTTCGCTGGCCATGGCGCGCAAGAGCATGTCGACGACCCGGCAGCTCAGGACTTTGACGTCATCAAGGGCTACGTAGTGCCCAGGGATGGCCACCAGGACGATCCCTCCACCTGGCTCGCCATGAGCTGGCTGAGGGAGCGTCTCGACGATTTGCAGTGCCGTCACGTGCTGCTGATCCTGGACTGCTGTTACGCCGGCACCTTCAACCTGACCCGCAGCCTAGGCACCCGGAGCCGAAAGCTCTATCGCAGCGAGCTGGATCGCTTCCTACGGGGCCGGGCTCGCCAGTGCCTCTACTCGGCCGCCTACGACGAAACCGCCAGCGATTTCGCGGACTCTCGCGGACCCGCCGGCGAACGTCACTCGCCCTTTGCCAAGGCCTTGATCGAGGCCCTGAAGGGCAAAGCGGACTCGACACGGGGCGATTACTTGCGGGACAACGTGATCACCGCCACTGAGCTCCAGCAGTACATCGATGAAGACCTGGGCCGCCGATCTCACCAGCACCGGCCGCGCCAGACCCCGGGTCTCTCCGACCTTGAAAGCGCTGGCAGCAAGGGCGAATTTATCTTCTTTGTGCCGGGTCAAAAGCCGATCTACAAGCCCGACCCGCGGCTCGACCCGAGCAACAACCCGTGGCGCGGCGAGGAGCCCTTCGGGCCACAAGACGCCTCGCTGCTCTTCGGGCGTGAGCGGGTGCTCGTCGAGCTGCTCGAGTGGCTGGTGGATCCTGTCCATCCTGTGCTGGTGGTCACCGGCGCCTCGGGTAGCGGCAAGACGAGCGTCATCAGGGCAGGACTGCTGCATCTCCTGGGCAATCCAAAAAGACTCGAGAAGCGCACACGGGCCTGGGCAAAACGGCCAGAGCTGTACGACGGTTCCTTCACTGCCGAAGAGCTGGCCCGCCGAGTCGGCACCTGGAGGGTCGCCGAGGCCAACCTGAAGGCGGCGCCACAGGCGCTCACGGACGCCACCGGCCGGTTGCGCCAGTCCAAGTCCGAACGCCGGTTGCTATTCGTCGATCATTTTGAGGCGCTCGACGACGAGCTTGCCGAGATCGCCGCCCTTGCTCTTGATCCATTCGACCGTGCGCCGGCCCTTGCGCCCATCGACGAGATGCTGAGCGACTCACGACCCGTCAAGATCCTCGTCACTCTGCGCTCGGAGGCAGCGACGGCTGCCGAGGCCTTGGTCCGCCGCTTCGGGAACCGGCTACGGCGATACCCGCTACCCTCTCCGACTCGTGGAGACCTCGAAGAGGTGATCGAGGGCCCCGCTGTGGAACGGGTGCTGCTCCTGGAATCGGGCCTAAGCAACAAGATCCTGGAGCACGTTGACAACACACCCGCTCCCCTGCCCTTGCTGTCGATCGTGCTGTCTCAGACCTACGCTCAGGCCTACGAACGCCGACGCCAACCCGACCAGGACCCGCTGGACCGCACCCTCACGCCGCAGGACTATGCAAGCTTTGGTGGCGTCGGTGGCGCCCTGTTGACCCGAGCGGAGCAGCTCTACGCCGCGTTGCAACCCGACCTCCAGCGGACCTTTCGGCGCCTCTTCTTGCGCATGGCGGACGTGCCCCGGGCCAACGGCGAGACCGGCCGCGAAGTGGCGCGGCACGAATTGGATTTCGCCGATCTCGAAGAGCAGCAGCGCATCGACGAGATTCTGACCCAGTTGATTCAAGCGCGCCTGGTGGTGATCGGCGGCAATCAGCTCGAGCCGGCTTCGGACGCCCTGATCGGCCGATGGTTCGGGCGCGCGGACCTCGCGGGAGAGGAGCCGGAGCTGACTCAGCACCGCTTGTCGATCCTGCGCAAGGCCGGGCGCGCTGCTACCGAATGGCACACCGGAGGCAGACATCAGGGAACGCTTTGGACTGGTAACCCACGCTTGCCCCAACTGCTCGAAATCCGGTCGGAGCTCAACCGGATCGAGCAGGCATTCCTCGACGCGAGCTACGCGGAACTGCAGGCGGAGCGGGCCCGCCGCCTTCGCGCCGAGGCTCATTTGCGCCTGGCGATTGCCGGAGAATGGATGTCGAAGGATCCGACCCGGGCAGCCTTGGTTCTGCTCGAAATCTACGGTCGCGAGAGATCGGCCGAGCATCAGATCGGCGAGGTCTTCGGCGTCAGCCGGATGCGCGAAGCCTTGGCCAAAGGGCTCTGCCGTGCCGTCTTTGAGAATCACGCGGATGTGGAGGCCCTCGCGTTTTCCCCCGACGGCCGCCATTTCGTGACTGCCTCCGGCGACGGCACCGTACGGATCTGGAATGCCGGCTTGTCGAGTTGGACCCGCACCTCCCAAGGCGGGGCCGCCAGCCATGCTCCAGCTGGCAAAGTTCGGGTTCTGAGTAGCCATGCCAGCACGCTGACCGACGCCGCCTGGAGCCCCGACGGCCGCTACATCGCCACCGCCTCGACGGACCAGACCGCCCGGGTCTTCAGAGCCGACGGCTCCGGCGAACCGGCGTTGCTTACCGGACATCAGCGCCAACTGCGAAGCGTCGCCTGGTGCCCCGTCAGCCAGGATCGCCGTCTCGTCACCGCGTCGTTCGACAACACCGCCCGCGTCTGGAACCTGCAGGAATCGAACGGCGAGTTGCGTGTCGCCGGCGAGCCCATCGTCCTCGAAGTGCCGCGGGCCAACTCGGAAGACGCCTCAAACGACAGCCTCGTCGACGCCGCCTGGAGCCCCGACGGCGAGCGCATCTTGACCGCCTCGGACAACCGCACGGCCCGGGTTTGGAAGGCAGACGGCTCCGCCGAAGAGTTCGTGCTCAAGCACCCCGGCCCGGTCCGGGACGCGGCCTGGCATCCCGACGGCAAAAGCATCCTCACCGTCTGCACCCGCGACCGAGCCGTCCGGGTGTGGGATGCCGAAACCGGCGAGCTGTCGACCCGACTCGGGCCTCGTGAGCCGGTGGCATTTGACGCGGCGACCGACGAGCTACGGGCCGCTTGGAGCCCCGATGGCCGGCGGATCGCAATCGCCCTGACAGACGGCAGAGTGCGGATCTGGACCCTTGCCACGGGTGCAGAGGGCCGTGGATCCGACAAGCCGAGAGATGCGCCGAGTGAATCTGTGACACTCCCGGGGCACCGCAAGGCAGTGGAGAGCCTGGTCTGGAGACCCGATAGCGAGTGTCTCGTCACCGCGTCGCAAGACGGGACCGCCCGGGTGTGGAGCCTCGACGGACAGCTCGAGCCCATGATCCTTCGCGGCCATCAGCTGCCGGTTTCGACCGCGGTCTGGAGCCCTGACGGTCGATGTATCGTCACCGCAGCTTACGGCGGCAACCTGCGAATCTGGGACGTCAGCCCCTACGTTCCGAGCGACGTGGGGCCCCGGGCCGCCGACGGCAGTGGCACCGCCTTTCCAGCAGAGCTGGCCAGTTTTGCCGATGCCGGCATCGGGGACCGGGTCATCCAGGTCTCGCCGAAGCCAGGGATCGAAGCCTGGGACGCCTGCGTCGGCCAACCTACCGACACCGTTTTCCTGGAAGCGTTTGACGCCGAGTTTTCCGCGGACGGCGACCGTGTCGTAGTCGATCATGGACACGACCGTCGGGTCTGGAACCTGGAAGGCTCAGGAGCTGAGATCCTCGGCGAAGTATTCAACCGCGAGCCGGCGCCATCTCAGAGCAACCCCAGCGAACCAGAGATCTTGAGCCCCGACGGTCGACGTCAGCTCGTCCGCGCCGGATCCGAAGTGCGGATCTTCCAGGTCGACACCGAAGCCGAGACGAAGGGCGATCCGATCGTTCTTCGGCACCCGAGCGAGGTTCTCTTGGCGGCGTTCAATACCAGCGGCGATCGAATCGTCACCGTCTGCGAGACGGTCCTGGCGCCCCGCCCACGGTCGGCGAGAAGGTGGACGTTGCGGGTATGGGATCTCAAGAACGACCCCTCGCTCTTCGGCCAGCCGGTGCATCTTCAGGGGCCGCCATGGACGGAGGGAGTTCTCTGGATCGCCATCGACCCCGAAGGTCGGCGCATCGTCGCCAGGCCCATGGTCGGCCCGGCATCGGTTTGGAATGCTGACGGCTCCGGCGAGCCGCTGGTGCTGCCCGGGGCGCTGACGCTAGGCGGTCGCGTCGTCTTCAGTCCCGACGGCTCGTGCATCGCGGCAACTTCTTTGGGCGCCGTCCGCGTGTCGAGGATCGGGCGCGCGGCTTTGCAGGCCAGGATTCGCCAGACCACCACCGCCAGCCTCGAACCGGAGTTTCGGGCGAGCGCCCTGGGTGAATCGCCACTAACGGCCTGGAAGCACTATGCCGAAGACGAGCTGGCTCAAGGCCGCTGCCCACGGGCGTGGTCCTTCGATCCGGAGGATCCGGAATCCGCCGAGCTCTTTCTGAAACGGCTGTCGCCGAAGGCCCGTGAGCGCTACGAGGCGTGCCGTCAAGGGCAGCCGGTCGGCGCCTTGCCTAGCGATTCCGACATCGGACCTGTCACTCCCCCTGAGAAAGACCCAAGCGGTACCGAGAACATCCCCGAGGTTCCCGGTTCCAAACCACCCAACCCAGTCGAGAGCGATTCCGACGTTCCCGACCCGACCGAGGAGCCCCCCATGAGTGTTCATAACGTGTCCCGATTCGTCGCCCATCTAGCTCTCGACTACAAGGATCTCGCGACCTATAGCGCCAATCCCCGCAAGTTCTTCCCGAAAGGCAGAACACAGATCCAACAGCTCTGCGGCAAGCTGAATAAAGAGGAGAGACAGTTGCTCAGGGGTGGTGATTTCGCCAAGATGTTCGAGTACATCTTGGCAAACGCGCCCAAACCGATCATCGACGACCCGCCGATTGAGGGCGGAAGTGGCGGTTAATCGTGATGGCTCATTAAGACCGGGTCGCTGCCAGCGCGAGCTCGACGTGCGATCGATCCAGGTCGCCGTCGATCCAGAAGGCGAGAAAGCGCTCGAAATAGCGACGTGTTTCCTCCTGCTCTCCGCGCTCCTGGTGGATGCGACCAAGCCAGAAGAAGCTGCGGACGTAAGGCACTGGCTCCTCGAGGTGCTCGGAGCCAGAAGCCGCCACCCGTTCGAACCAGCGTTGGGCTGCCTCTGAGTCGCCGGTCGCCAGCGCTGACTGCCCCAGGGCATACCAAATCGGAACGTGCTGGGGGTAGAGATACCAGTGAAACTCGATCCCTCGGGAAGGCATCAGGGCCTCCGCCTGAGTCAGGGATTCCAGCGCAGCCTCGTTGTCGCCTTCGATCTGCGCAAGCAGCCCGGCAAGATGGTGGAGCTGCCGTTCCTGGACCGGGTTGGGCTGGGTCGAGTTTCGACGAAACAGAGTCTCCTGAGAACGACTCGCAGCTTCCACTTGCCCCAGAGCTTGCTGGGCCAAGGCGGCGAAGAAGATGCCTTGCCATTCCGGCCAACTGCCGGGGGCTTGAACTTGAGCCCGCTCCGCCTCCCTGAGCGCTAAATCGAGCTTGCCGAGTTGCAGCAGGAGCTCGGCTTTCCAGGCGTGGGCCACGGCAGTAAATCCCTCAGGGTTGGGATAGGCACTGCTCGCTTGATCGAACCAAGCCAGCGCCTGATCCGCCTTGCCTTGATAGAGCAGATTGCGCGCCTGCGAGATCGCTCCCCGCCACCGCCCAAAGGAGTCTTGAAAGCTCAGTAAGGCTTTGGCCTCAAAGTCTGCCTGCTGCCAATCTTCTTGCAGGACCCGGAGTCGCCAACGTCCATTGTGGAGTGTGATCTCACCCGGGCGAAGGTCTTCGGCGCGCTGATAGGCAGCGGTCGCTTCCTCGAGCCGCCCCCAGTCGGTGAGATGCCAGGCGAGGCCTGCCTGAGTCAGCCAGTTGTCAGGATAGCGGACGGCAAAGTCGGAGAGCAGACGATGCCCGGTTTCAAAGTTGCCCCGGGCCGCGTCGACGTTGGCCGCGACCAGGTAGGTTCCCGGATGGGTCGTGCCGTTCTCGATCAGTCCTCGCAGCTCTCGACTCGCGGGCTCGTATTGCTCACGGTAGGCATAGAGCCTGGCTAAACGGACTCGGGAAGCTGCGCGATCCGGATAAAGCTCAAGAATCTCTTGGAAGGATTCGATCGCCTGATCGTAGGTCGCCCACTGGTTGGAAAAATGCACGCCCTGGATCTGGTAGCGCACGTCGAGCGGCAGATGGTCCGCCAGTTCAACAGCACGTTGCATGTACTGGCGAGATTCTGTGCCGTGGCCGAGGTTCTGATGAAGGCTTCCGAGGTTGACCAGGGCCAATGCAAAGTCCGGGTCGAGATCGACGGCCTTCTCGAGCAGGGTGATGGCTTCGGTGCGCTTGGACTGAAAACTCAGGGCATTCGCTTCCGTGTACAGTCGCCAGGCCTCGACCGAAGAGGTCGTGATCGCTTGCACCGTTCGCGGCATCTCGACCGGGGCTTTAACCTCGAAGCGTCTGCGAAGGGTGACGGAAAGCTCGTCTATCAGAGAGAAAAGGCTATCCTGGCCATAACCGTCGACGTTGTCGGACTCGAGGATCGAACCACTGGCGACGGCTTCCAACGTCAAGGAAATACGCAGCCGCTCGCCGACTCGAGCGTAGCCACCCCGAACCGCCATCTCGATGCCAGACTCCTCCCCCACCGCCTGCAATCGTTCAAACGACGGGACCGCATCCTCGAGCACCTCGAGCTGCTTCGAGATGCGGTAAAGCCGACTGGTGCTCAGCACCTCGATCTCAGAAGACTGGGAAAGATCGGTGATCAGCATTTCGGCAATGCCGCTGCTCAGCCAGTCGAGCTGCGGATCCTTCGTCAGGTTTCGGAACTGGAAGACCGCCATCGTCGGCTTGGCCGGAGCGCTGGCCGGTACCGGAGCCGGCTCGGCGGGATCATGGCCGGACTCCTGACTCCACCACCCGAGGAGCCCGAGGGCGATCACCGCAATCAACATCGCGACGCAGACACCCGCCCAAACCCAGCGACGCCAGCGACCGACCGCCACTTCCGTCTCTGATGTGGCACCTGTGGAAGGCTTGGCGACACCAGAATCTGCCCGCGGCATCTCTGACCTGGACCTAGTCCCCGTCTTCGGCGCCTCCTCCAGCAACGTGCTTGCCATCAGATTACCGGCCGACTCTGGCTTCTGGGATGCCTCGAGCGGCGGCGGCGCTGGCGGCTCGGCCAACAGCGCCCGCAACTCGGCGCTGATCTCATCCATACTTTGGTATCGCTTGGCCGGATGCTTCATCAGTGACTGCTCGACCAGGGCCGCGAGGTTTTCCGGGACTTCGGGGCGCAGTTCACGGATGGATGTGGGATCTGCATGCAGAATCTCATCGGCGAGTGCCGCGGGGGTGGCCCCATGAAACGGGCGCTGGCCGGTCAGCATCTCGTACACCAGGATGCCGAAGGCGAAAACGTCCGTCCGCGGGTCGACGGCCTCGCCGAGCAGCTGCTCCGGCGCCATATAAGAAGGCGTTCCGGGCTGCACACCGAGCCGGGTCAGCTGAGACAGCGTGGGATCGGCGTCTCGATCACCGCTGATGGCGTTGGGCATCAGCTTGGCGATGCCAAAGTCGAGAATCTTGACTCGGCCCGACATGCCATCGCCCGACGCAGCTCGGCTGGACGCGGACGAACGCCTGCCAACCGTCACCATGACGTTGGAGGGCTTGAGGTCGCGATGAATAATCCTGCCCTCGTGGGCGACCGCAACCGCCTCGGCCAGCTCAATCGCCAGGCTGGCCACCTCGCGCCAAGGCAAGCCGCCTGCCGGGATTCGCCGGTCGAGCGGTTCACCGTCCACCAGCTCCATGACGATGACGTCGCCACCGTCGTGGGTGAAGACGTCGTGAATCGTCACGATTCCAGCATGATCGAGCGCCGAGGCGGCCCGCGCTTCCTGGAGGAAGCGTCGCCGACGGTCCTCATGAGCGTCTTGTTCCGGGCGCAAGAGCTTGAGTGCGACCAACCGATGAAGGCGGGTGTGCCGGGCCTTGTAGACCACGCCCATCCCGCCCGTTCCAATCTCGCTGAGGACCTCATAGCCCCCGAGGGTCTGGCCGATCAAAGACGCTCCGTTGGCCCCTCGTTGTGGGGACGTGTCTGCCATTGGACGGGGCCTATCCTATCCGACCTCTATGACACGGGCGCCTCACAGCAACCACACTCATGCCGCCCGAGTTGCTGACCCATTCTCGGGCCACCATGGACCTCTCGGAGCCCTGAAACGGAAGTTTCGAACGACAAATGACTTCCTCAGAGCCAAAAACAAAAGTTTCGAACGACAAATGACTTCCTCAGAGCTCAAAAACAAAAGTTTCTAGCTCCAGCTGACTTCCTCCGAGACCAAAAACAAAAGTTTCTAGCTCCAGCTGACTTCCTCCGAGACCAGAAACGGAAGTTGCTGGCGCCAAATGACTTCCTCCAACCCCTGAAACGAAGGCTTCTGTCAACGCCGGGCATCCGGGCCCCGGACGTGTGATCGATGTCACATTGAGGCGTGATCGCTGCCAATGACCGCGGACCCAAAGCGATTCAGACTCGACTGTGATTCCCGAGATTTCGACCTTCTTGCTGGTCATCTTCAGCGCCCTGACCTTTGGTGGCGTGACCGCCTTTTCCGTCGCGACGATCCAGGTAGTGACCGCGCTCACGGTCGCCGGGTGGCTCCTGGTGAGGATCAAGAGTGGCCGCTTGCACCTCTACCGAACGCCACTCGATCGACCGGCGGTCGGCTTTCTAAGCCTCGCAACCCTGTCGCTGACCTGGTCGATCTATCCTTATACGACCCAGATCCAGCTCTATCGTCTCTTCACCTACGCCGCGGTTTTCTACCTCCTGACCCACAGCCTCCGGCATCGCCAACGGCTGCTCCGCTTCTGTCGTTGGATCGCTCTATGGGGAGCCGCCTACGCGCTCGTCGGTCTCCTCCGGCCGGAAGCGGTCTTGGAGGGGTTGCCGTATCTTGCCTCGCTCAGCGAACAGGACGTCGAAAAAGGCCTGAGGCTCACCTTTGTCAACCATTCCAACTTCGCCGGCTACCTGGAGATGATCTGCTGCCTGACCCTGGGCCTGGCCCTGGGCGAGCGCGGGACCCGCCGGATCCTGCTCCTCTTCTTCGCGGCTGTCATCGCTCTGGCGATCTGCACTTCCCTCTCGCGCGGTGGCATGTTGGGTCTTGCCGCTGGTTACGGCTTCCTCGGCCTCAGCACGCTCTTTGATCGACGAGACCGCAACGCCGCGTTCTGGCTCTTCGGATTGGGCGTCACGATCGCCATCGGCTTGGTGACGCTTCTGCCGAGCAGCCCGACGCTCGAGCGCTTGGAGAGCCTGAAGCGACCGCTCGAAGCCGGCAAGATTCGCCTCGCCATGTGGCGCGAGAGCTTGGACGTGATCGCCGAGCGTCCTTGGCTGGGTTCTGGGCTTGGCACCTATTCCTACGCTTCGCCGCCGCACCAGAGCGAGCAGACCGCTCGCTGGACCGTCGATCATCCGCACAACGAATATCTGGAACGCACGGCTGAGCTGGGCGTGGTCGGAAGTATTCTGGCGACCTGGTGGTTGATGCTGCTCTTCGCCGTCGGCCTCCACCGGCTGCGTCGTCGGCAGGACTCCGCCGTGCGCCGGCTAGGCATCGGCGCTCTGGCCGGCTGCCTTGCCCTCCTGATCCACGACGTCGTCGATTTTCAGCTCGCGGTCCCTTCGAGTGCTTTGCTCTTCGCGATCTGTACGGCGGTGGTCATTCTTTGCGGTTGCCGCGAGTGCGACCGCGGGCAATCGGTCGACCTCAGTTCGTCGCGACTCTTGCGAACCTTCGCCGGGATCCTCGTCCTCGGCGTCACGGCGAACGCCCTGGTTGCGTCTTTCAGAATCTACGCTGGCGATTTCCAGGCCGGCAAGGCGAAGCAAATGATTCAGGAGGAGCAGCACGATCTGGCGGCCGCCGCGCTCGAGAGAGCCATCGCAGTGGAGCCGAACAACGCCAGGCATCGAGGCCGAAAAGGCGAGTCGCTCCGCCGACAGGCCATCGGCACGAAGGACGAGCAAAAACGCTCTCGGTTGCTGACGGAGGCTCTGGTCTCTTTTGAGACCGCGATCGAAAAATGCCCGCCTTACGCCTATTACCGTTCTCAACGGGCTCGACTGCTGCTCGAGCTCGGCGAAGTGGGCCAAGCCCAGCAATCGTTCGAAAGGGCCACCTCACTGGCCCCGAAGCAGGCTTATCATCACCACTATCTGGCGCGCTTTCACCTGAAACATGGGGATCCAGACAAGGCTTATGCGGAGTTTCGACGGGCGATCGAGCTGGAGCCTCGTTACTTCGCCACCACCCTACGCTATTTGTGGCAGCACGAGCCCGATGACGATCTTTTGCGGCGTGCGGTGCCCGAGGCAGCGTCGAGCCGGCTTGACTTCGCCCGCTTCCTGCTCAATCAAGGACATCAGGAGGGCGCGATCCAAGAGCTAGGCCGAGCCTCGCTGGAACCGACGGAAGGAAGCGCTACTGAGTCTGTGCGAGCGTTGATCTCGCTCGGAGAGCTGGCGACGGCGAGAAAGCTGCACGCGTCTTATCGAAGGCTCCTACCTGAGTCTGTAGGGTTGCAAGGTCTCGGCGCTGAAATCCTGATGGCGGAAGGCCGAGACCAGGAAGCGAAGGTCGAGTTCGAGAGCCTGATTCGAGACGGGCGTGTTCCGACCACGCATCTTCGCCTGCTTCTCGAGACCTATCGTCGACTCGAAGACCTCGACGGTGCGCTGGCCAGAATCCGGGAAGTTCTTCGCAGAAAGCCAGAGAGAGCTGAGATCTACCTTGAGTTGGCGGCCTTCTTGAAAAGCGTGGATCGGCCTCTTGAGGCATCTGACGTGCTCCTGGAAGGTATCGAGCGCTTCGATAAGGACTCCCGCTTGTTCTACGCCAGAGCGCACCTGATGCGCTCTTTGGGACGTCACGCCGAAGCTTTGGAGATGTTCAAGCGCGCGGTTGCGCTAGCGCCGCGCCACCAGGGCTACCGGCACGATCTGGGCAAGATGTACCAACAACTCGGGCTCTATCGGGAAGCGGCAGTTTACTGGAAGACCCCAAACCTCGACTCCGCCGATCCGAGTCGCGAAACGCAAGCTCTAAGGGAGCTCGAACAGGAGCTTCTGCTCCAGGAGTGACTGGAGCCTATTCAGGACAGATCAGAGTCGGCGTGCAGTTGCCGTCGCAACAGACCTCTCCCGAAGCACAACAGACGTTACTACAGCAGACGGTCCCGCAGCATAAAGAACCGCAGCACGCCTCTGATCCTTCACAGAAGCTAGCGATGCCGCCCAGGCCGTCACACTCCTCGCAGTCTGACCATGAAACGAGGGTGCCTTCGGATTTCATCTGCACGTCACCGGCCCCATCGCACTCCTTGCATTCCTCTCCCTGGATGGCAGATCCTTCGGGCATCGATTCTACCGCACCGCTTTCGTCGCAATACTCACAAGGCTCTAAGAAATGTCCTTGGCAAACGTCAGGGCTCAGATTCTTCAAAATGCCTTCGGCGTCGTCCATGTACACCGCTCTCACCGTGACAAAGACGAACGTAAAACCCCTATATTCAATCCAAAACTTATAAATAGCTCGCTTTCTCGAGATCTTCGCCCAAAACTCTCCTTGATGACACTGGGGAAGAGCAACCTTGACTTTCTTAGACTTAGGCTTTATGAGCAGATCCGCGAGGATCTCGAAAAGCAAATTCGCCGTCATATCTATACCAAGAATCGATATGTCATCGACAAGCCAATTCCAATCAGTCTCTGTTTCATACGTGGCATAATCCTCTAACAGGAGAGCCTCCTCACAGCTGATGCCACCATAGAGATACTGTTCGAGGTCCGGCGAGACGTCTTCGTAATGATCTGACCAATCGATCAAGAAAGTATTTTCGCTCGCCTCGCCATCTACTCCGATGCTGCTTAGCGTCATAATTATCGGTTTAAGACCCACGTCGACATCTGGCTCTGGCGCTTCACAATCCTTGATATTGAGGTGGTAACAGGTACCTGCGTCACAACCATCGGCCGTGCATGGATTGCCGTCATTGCAGGATTTCTGCTGATTGATGCAGGTACCGCCTGCGCAATAGTCGTGGGTACAGGAATCGCCGTCGTCGCAGTCCACCGGCGGGGAGCTATAACACTGCCCAGCATCACAGAAGTCTTCGGTGCAGCTGTCACCGTCGTCGCAAGCGATCGGCTCGTTGATGCAGCTCCCGTCCCGACAGAAGTCGGAGGTACACGGATCTTGGTCCGTGCAGTCGACTGCTGGCAGGCTGAAACACTGGCCAGATTCGCAGAAATCCTCAGTACAGGCATCGCCGTCGTCGCAGACCCTCGCTTCGTTGACGCACTTGCCATCGAAACAGGAATCGTCAGTACACGGATCGTAATCGTCACAATCGATCGATGCCAGGCTGAAACATTGACCGTCCTCGCAAAAATCCCGAGTACAGGCGTCGCCATCGTCGCAATCCATCGGCTTGCTGATGCACTCGCCAGCGGCGCAATCATCATTGGTGCAAGGATTGCCATCGTTGCAGTCGACCGCTGGCAGGCTGAAACATTGACCGCCTTCGCAAAGATCCTGGGTACAGGCGTCGCCATCGTCGCAGTCCATCGGCTCATGAACACATTGGCCGTCGAAGCTATCCCGAGTGCAAGGATCGCCGTCGGCGCAATCCACCGGCATCTCCCAGTCTTCGTCGGCTGGTGGTGAAACCTCATCCTCCTCGGCCAACAGCCAGCTGGAGGTCGGCTCTCCCCCAACACCGCTGGTGGACGCCCAGAGAATCGAAGAAATCAGACAGATCAAGACGCCTCGGACTCGCTGCCTCATCGACCGACTCCTCACCATTCAGGTCCCTCGCCCTACCCGCCGAAGCTCTGGGGAAAGGCCCGGGTCGTGGCGCCAGACGTCGAGACCGCTTCAAGGACGAAACGGTAGTTGCGTTCCGGCTCCAATGGCTCCGAGGTCCACTGCCTGACGCCTAGGCCCAGGGTGTCGACGTCGGCGACCAGGAGATCGTCTTGATAGATCCTGAAGCCGCGCAAGCTCGGATGATCTGAATATTGCCAGGTGAGCTCGGCTTGCTGGCCGACTCGCCGCACCTCGCGCAGGGAGATCACCGGCAAGACGGTCGCGCCGACCGGCACTTCCAAGGTCTCGGAAGGGTCACTTTCCTGGTAGCGATCATCGACCGTCGTCAGCTGGAAACGATAGATTGCGGCGTCCGCCGTATACACCCGGAAGAGATGCTCATGGGCTCGAAGGACGCCCAGATCCGCCTGCTTCCAGAGCCGATCGTCCGGCGGGCTGTTGGCATAGAGCGCGTAGCCGAGGGGCTGGCGATCGGCGAGTGGGCTCTCCCTCCAGGTCAGCCGGATGTAGACGTCACCGTCCTGCGAAAGGATCTCGGCCGCGAAATCTTCGGGCGGCGGCGGTAGATCTCTGGGGTCGAAGTAGACCGCGAGCGCCGGACCGGCGATCCGATCCCCCGCCAGATCGACCGCCACGACCTGGAACCGATGCCATCCGGTCTCGAGGAGAGTCCCACGATCCTCGAACTGTCGGATTCCCGGATCGAGGATCTCAGGGTTGAGAGCTACGGAAGTGAGGACGTCAGAGCTGGAGCTGCCGGCCCTCGGTTCAGCGACCCGTCGTTCGACGGCAAACCCACGGATTTGATCTTCGTGAGCCACATCGAATTCCCAGGCGAAGCGCAGTCCTCCACCCTCGAGCGCTTCCACCGACCGGAGATCAGGACGTGCAACGGCCCCACGACCGACGTCAGGCTCATAGAGGTACCGCACCCTCGGCCCTTGGCGGCCGAAGTAGTTCACCGGCACCACACCATAGGCGGTGGCCCGGTCCGCATCGGCTGACTTGTCGACGAAGGCGTTGGCTCCGGGAGCCTCGGCATGGCCCGGGATCAGACTCTCGACCAAGAGCCTCGACTCGCCGTCCGGCGTCTCGCGAAAAACTTCAAAACCCGCCAACTGCCGGGCTCGATAATCCTCTGGGGAATATTGCCAGGTCAGCGCGAGTCCCTGCTGGACCTTGCGAGCCGTGAGCTCGACGTCGAGAGCGAGATCATCCGTGGTGCCGAAGAGCCAACTGAAGCTAGCAACCGGCGTCGACGACACGGAGCCTCGGGCGACGCTGAACAGGCCGTATTCGTAGCGACCGCCCGCCAAGGCGGGAATCGCGCGATCCACCCAGGCGACGCCGGTCGACAGTGCCAATTGATAACTTCGACTCCAGGCCATCCGCCACAGCCCGAGAGCCAGAGGATCGCCGCGAAAGACGTCAACCATTTCGTCACTGGACGCTGCGTGCAATTCCCCGCGGTCGACCCGACCCCGGAGCCAACCGCCGAGTTGCCGAGCCTCCTCGGCCGGCAAGCCAGTCTCTGAAAAGTCACGGTCGGTATCGATCGCCGGACGGATCACCTCCGGCCCGAGAGGAATCCACTCCCCGACACGATCGTCGACGACAGCCCGTCGTTGGATCCGAAAACCCTCGAGAGACTCCGGCCAGTTCTCAGGCAGCCACAGTAGTTTCACTTCTCCATCGACCGCATCCCCCAACAATCGCACCGTCGGCTCAACGCTCGACGCCGCCTTCGAAAGACCGATCCAAGAAGTCAAAGCAAGGATGCACAAGACGTGAGTCCGCCCCCTAAAACTCGATCTTTCATGGGATCTATGGACAGACATCGCTCAAACTGAAGTTGTTGGGAATCGGGCTGAGGCTGGGGGTGTAGGAGAGCGTTCCGTCGAGGCATAGCTGAGTGCCGAGGGTCACATTCAAGGAACCATTCAATGACAAGGAGAGCGAGTTGCAGTCCCCGAACGGAAGTTTGTATTCCGCAGATGCCGTCCCCGAGGCATTCAAGCCAAAGGAACCGCTAACGCTCGACGGAGTCAACGAGCCCGCGACGTTTCCGGACAGCTCGACGTCGTAACTCAAGACCAAACCACTGTCGAGCGTCGAGTCGCACTCAATCTCCGCGACGGTATATGCACCTTCGGCTGAGAAACTCGCCTGCCCACCTATCGATCCGGCCAGGGAGCCGTTGCTATTGCCGAAGTTGACCGATCCGTTGGAAAGCTGGATGACGCTGAGCACCGTCCCGCCCAAGCCGCTACCGCTGATCGACCAGGTGCCGTCGTTGAAGTTGAAGAGCAGGGTCTGATTGTCGATGTTGACCAGTTGACCGGTGCCCGGAGGAACCTTGATCGTCGAACCGATCGTGCCGGAGACACTACCGCCCGGCAACGTGTAGTTGACGCTTAACTCACCGGTCGCCAGGCTGTTGGTCCCGGGCACGCTCAACTCGCCTTCGACGATGATGAGAAGCGTGGGGCCGAACTGGACGTAGGTCGTGCCGACCAGAGCAAACATGTCGGCCAGGTCCGAGATGCCAAGCGTCAACCCCAGTCCGTAGGCTCCCTGGAGTGGACTCCCGGCCCCGGCGTCATAGTTGAAGCCGAAGGCGCCGCCAACCGTCGTCAACTTGAGACCGGTCTGGCCGAGCGGTACTCCCGGCACCGTCAGGGCCAGGGAGCCGTAGAGATGGATCCAAGGATCGCTCTCCGGCCCGTTGGAGCCGATGTCGATCTCCCCTTCGATGCCGACGCCCGGGGTAAAGGACCCGCTGAATTCTCCTTTGAATCGATTTTCTTCGAAGGTGGCGGAAAATGAAACGTCGATCGGGGGCTTGTGGATGTCTCCAGAGATCTCCCCCAGCGAGAGAGCGCCCGATGATTTGATCGTGAAGTCTGAAACCTGGACCTGCCCCACCTCGACGACCGCCACCTTGGCCGTAACCATCAACTGGGCCTCGGGGGCGTCGACGAATGAGGCTTCGGTGACGGTCAACTCAAACCCACTGTATTTCACGTTGCCCGACAGGCTCAGCTCCTTGAGCTCGCCTTCCTCGACCTTGAATGAATTGACCACGAGCTGACCTTCGAGCTCATCGTGCTGGGCTTTCAGGCTGCCTTGAATCTTCTGAATCTCGAGATCCTGATCGAGATCGGCTTGCAGATTGAAGTCGCTCAGGGTCATGCCAAAGGCAGAGAGACTGGTTCCCTGACCGTCGATTGCCGCAGAGATCGTGCCGTTTTCAATCCCGACGGTCAGCCGGACATCCCCGTCGACGTTCTGAATGTTGGCGACATTGATCGTCGCTGAACCCTGCCGCAGCTTGAATTGGTTCTGCCCGAGGTCGTAATCACAGCTGACGTCAAAGGCGATGATCTCCATGCTGAAACCGTGGCTCGAGTAGCTCGGAGAGCCGGAAACCGAGTATTGCCCGGTGATCATCGAATCTTGGAGCTCTAACGTCGCTTCGGCCAGCAACGTGTCTCCTTTCTTGAGTTTGCCGCCGCCTGAGAAAGCGGTGACCGCCAGGCTCTCGAAGTTGTAATCGGCTTTGAAATCGTCGACGGTCAGCTCCAGGGTGAAGCCACCGGCGGAGCCGGACAAGGCACCGTTGACGCCGGTCAGTTTCAAGGCCTCATTCTGGTACGCGATCGTCAAGCTGACGTGCTCGCCCTCGGCATCGCCCAGGACGGCGGTACCGGTGGCGGCCGTCGGCTTGACGGTTTGAAAGTCATAGCTCAGTCCGAGCTGGGAAAAGTCGAGCAAGATCGGTAGCGAGCCGAGGCTCACTTTCAAGATGCCGGAGCCATCCAACAAGATCTCTCCCTCGGCTCCGGCGCTGGCCTGGAGCGTCAGGCTGTTGCCTCCCGAGGTCAGCTCGAGGCTGCCGGCCACCGACTGGACGAAGAATCGGGGCGGGTTGGCAATGCCAGCGGTCCACTCGGTCAACTTCAGGCTGGCGGTCGCGGAGTCGATGGCCACTGCTCCGGAGGCTTCTCCGGACCAACTGATGAGCTCGCCGGCATAGGCGCCGGTGGTCGCGTGCTTCTTGAAGGTCAGCCGGGTCCCGGGAAAGGTGAAGGGGCCCATGGATAAGCCGAACTCGAGATCCGAATATAGGCACCACCCGTCGGCATACTCGCCCTCGGTTTCTTCGAAGACGAAGTGAACCGGTCCATTTTGGTAGCTGGACTCGGATTCACACTGCCCGACGACACTGAGCTCGACCGTGTCCTGACAGTGCTCCAAGGCTTCCGCGGTTACCTGGTACTTGCCAGCACCGCTTCCGAAGCTGAAGATACCCCCTGAGGAAATCGTCGCCGCCGCGCCTTCGATCTTCGACTGCGACCAGCTGAAGAAAGCCGGGTCGAAGGAATCGACGGTGAGATCATCGCGGACGTCATACTCCCCGTCTTCAGCCCATTCAACCTCGATCTCATCCGCGTCGAATTCGATCTGTAAGACCTCGAGCGACGCCGAGTCGAGCGATATCGGGCCGTGATCAGGACATCGCTGTCCGCTTTCAGCTCCCACCACCTGAACCGCGAGCTCATGCAGGCCGGCGGTGTCGAAGGGATCGGAGGACTCCGAGGCAAATGAGGCGGTCCAGGCATAGCTCAGGCTCTCCGCTTCCTGCCAGCAGTGCTCGCCTTCGGGATCGATCTCGGTCGGAACCGGCTCACAGCATTGGCGAGTCCTGGCCCCGCTTTCAAGTCCGCTGACCTGCGGTTGTGGTGCATCGTCGCCAACGCAAATCTTTGGCAACGGCTCGATCGTCGCTTCCTCGAGCAGCCATTCGACGTCCGGGCAGTTCCAAGGGTCGCAGTCGACGGCCCATGACGCATCGGCCCGCACCAGGATCAACAGCAGAGTCAAACACTGAGTCGAGTCGTAACGCCAGTTCTTTGGCGGGTTGCTCAACGCCCGGAACTCAGGTCTCGCCGAGTGAAGGGCCAGCCGACCCCATCGGTTGTCCGGCGACAGGCTGCACATAGCTGCCGTAGTGATAAGAAGCTGTCTCGGCCGATGGAGCGACCGCCGTCAAAACCACCCCGAGCACGCTCACCCTCATCTCCGACAACCGCCGCAGAGCTTTCTTCACCGGCGCTCGCGAGGTGGCGTTGGCTCGGACCACCCAAGCGACCCCATCCACCATGCGGCCGAGTGCTGCTGACTGCAGACCAGCGCTCAACGGAGCGCTCTCGATCAAAACGATGTCGAAGGCTTCTTTCCAATCGGCCAGCAGGCCACCCAGGGCGTCCGACTCCAAAACGTCCGCCGGATCCGGTGGCAACAGCCCTGCCGGCAGGATGTAGAGGTTAGGTGTCTCGGTCTCCACGATCACTTCCTGCGCTTGCCGCTCCCCGAGAACCACCTCGGTCAATCCGGCATCCGATGCGATGTCAAAGAGATTGCGCAGTCGGGGCCGATAGAGATCGCCATCGACCAGCAGCACTTTCGAGCCGGCTTGTGCGAAGGCCTGCCCCAGTTGCACCAGGGTGGTGGTTTTGCCCTCCTGCGGCAGGGTGCTGGTAATCAACAGACTCCCCAGCCGGCGTTCGCGCGCGTAAATGCTGAGTCTGGACCTGATGTCGCGATAAGCCTGGAGGAACGCTGGCGAGCCCAGAGGTTGGCTGCGATCCTCGGGAACGGCACCGATGACCGGCACTCTGAGATAGAACTCGACGTCTTCTTCGCTGCGCACAGCACCGTCCAGCCGGTCGATGACGTAACAGAGCAGGAGCCCGAGAGCCAATCCCCAGAACGCGCCAAAGTAGAGCATGCGACCGGCACTCGGCCCGACCGGTACCGTCGGCACCCGGGCGCGATCGACGATCCGCACGTTATTGACCGTGATCTTGCCACCGATGTCGGTCTCTTTCAGCCGCTGCAGCATCACGTCGTACATCTGCCGATTGGACTCGGCCTCGCGTTGCAACACCGCGTATTCGATCGCCTGGGCTGCCAGACGGGAGGACTCTCGCTTGAGGTCCTCCAGATGCCTGGCGACTGCCTGCTCGGTGGTCTGGCTGGTGCGATACTGGATCTCAATGCTGCTCGCAACTTTGTCGATCTCGGCCCTCATACTGTTCCCGAGGTTGTCGATCCGAGATTCGAGATCAACGATCCGCGGATGCTTGGGTTTGTACTTCCGAGACAATTGGGCCAGCTCGAGGCGCGAGCCGAGGTAGTCCTCCTTGAGCTTTTGGATCGTCGCGTTATGCAAGGCGGGAGGAAGTGCCTCGAGCGTCGCCGGCTGGGAGCGCAGCTCTTGCAGCTGGACGAGCATGGTTTCGCGCTCCACGCGCTGGACCGCGGCCTCGGTCAATCTCTCCGACCACCCTGACAATCGCTCCTCCAACAGCGCTCGCCGACGGTCGAGCGACAGAATGTCTTCCTTGGCCTTGAATCCGAGCAGGTCGCGCTCGGATTCCGCGACCTGCATCTCGAGGATCCGCAGTTGTTCGGAAAGCCAGACAAAGGCGTCGTTCGAGGAGCGGTGTCGATCCTCCAGATTGTGTTGCACATAGGCCTTGGCCAGAGCATTGACGCGCTCGGCTAAGGGCTCGGGCTCGAGACCGGTACTGCTGATCAGGACCAGTTGACTTCTCCTGACCGGCTCGACCTTGAATTGCGCCTGGAAAGCCGCGACCGGATCGCTACCGTCAGCCGATTTGGTGGCGTCCGCCAGCCCCAACATGTAATACGCCCGCTCGGCCACGGCATAAGATCGAATGACCTCGATCTGCGATGGGAAAAAATTATCCGAAGTTTCGGACCGTCCTTTCGCATCCAGCTTGGAGAGCTGAGGCACCTCCGACTCGATGATCAGGCTGGCGTTGGCCCGGTAGACCGGGACCTGATGACGGCTGTAGATCGCCGCGACGACGATCGAGATGACGAACGTCGCGATCAAGATCCAGCGGCGGCGCAAGAGGATCTGCCCGTATCGCTGGACTTCATCAATCCAGTCAATCTGCCGCTCGCCGTCACGCTCATAGAGAAGATCGGTCATCGTTCCTCCACTCAGGTCGCTTACCAGAAGGTCGTGGGGACTTCGATGATGTCGTCGGGCGCGACCGGATCGCCGAGGGCGAGCGCGATCTCGACCACCGCCCGATCCCGGACTCGCAAGCCACGGATCTGTTTGGTGGCCGCTTTCTTGGTCGATCCACCGGCGAGGGTGACCAGCTTGAGCACCGTCATGCCTGCCTCGTAGACATACGAGCCCGGTTGATGGACCTCGCCGACGACATGCACCTTCGCCGTCACCTGAGGGACGTAAATGACGTCGCCGTCGCGGACCGGGAGATTGCTCTCCGGCCGATGGCCGGTCAGCAGATCGGGCAGATCGATGTGGATCGTCTTCAGGCCGACGTCGGCCTGACGCTCAGCGCCGGGCGGGTTTGAGGTGCGCCTGACGATCCGCACCTGACCCGCCCGGCCGGGGGCGTCGAGAATCCGTCCATCCGCCTGGATCAGCAGGTCTAGCAGGCGCTGCGGCCGCTCGAGATAGTAGGCACCGGGCTTGCCGACGCCGCCGACGATCGTCACCTTTCGGCTGCGATGCTCCTTGACAGTCACACCGACGACCGGCTCGTGAAGATAATCTTCGGCCAAGCGCGATCGGATCAGTTCCGCACCTTGAAGGGCACTCAACCCGGAAATCCGGACATGACCGAGCAGCGGCAAGACGACGATCCCGTCCGAATAGACCGTGTAGTCCCCGGAAAGATCCGGATGGTCGTAGACGGTGATCGTGACCACGTCCGCGGGGCCGAGTCGGTAAGCCGCATCGCTCCCGCTCGAGCTTCGTTCTGAGGGTTCGAGTCGACCGCTCTCCGCGGCCCCGATCGACCGCGCCAGCAGGAGCCAAGCTGCGATCATCAGGCTGACGGTGAAGATGGAGCCTCGGCCGGGTCTCTCGCCAGTGAGATATCGATCCATGATCACCCCTTACTAAAGGCGAAACGTGACGTCGAAGCCGAACCGACGACCGACGAAATCAAAAGAGGCATTCGAAGTTCTGCGGGCATACCGATAGTGCCCCCCCAAGTCCAAGCCATGGCGTAGGGGATAGCTCACTTCCAGGGAGCCGTTGAACAGCTCATCGTCGCGCCTTTCGACGGAGAAGGCTGACTCCTGAAGCTGGTAGTCGACGCTCAGCGAGACCGCGAACCGATTCGCCAACCGATCGCTGACGCTCAAGGCGATCCGCTCCGAATGCTTGATGACGCTCTCAAACACGAATGAAAAGGAGGGTCGTGTCTGTCGGCTGAACGACAGCCCGGCTGAGAAGTCGGTGTCGCTTTGAAACGTCAGCCCGCCGTCATAGGAGAGCTCGCCGAACTCGTCGCGCCCGACTCTGAGCTCGGCGCTGGTACGCTCCGTGAGCTTGAGGCGAGCACCGATCAGGGTCACGATGCCGTCGAAGTCCTGCTGCTCCGGCAGCTCGAAATCGAGGCTTCCCTCCCCGATCTCGAGTTGCAACGACAAGCGGTGCGGCGTATCCCAGCTGAGACCGAGCCGGTAGCTGTTGTTGCGATAGGCGCGATCCGGTCGCTCAGGCGAGTCTTGATGCTCCAGGGCGTAGCTGACTCGGGCCACCGCCGATCGGGTGATGGGGATGAATAGCGTCCCTTCCGCGTTTTCGATCCCCCGTTCGACCGTCGCACGGTCCTCCAGATCAAAGTCCTGCGCCTGTCGACGGTAGCTCGCTTCGAGTTTCAGTCTCTGCCCGAAGGGGTAAGAAGCCGCCAGCTGGATCTGGTGCACATCGTTGTCGGGGGTTCCGGTGTCTTCGCGTAACTCCGGGTCGAAGCGAGTCTGGCTATAGCTCTGTGAGAAATTCACCTGCAATCCGCCAGCGAAATTGAGGTTGACGCCCGCGGTCGCCGCCAAATCGAAGTCAGCAATGCCAGTGTCGAGCCCTCGCCGATAGTCAGCGCTCAGATCGAGCTTCAGGTCGTGGTCTTGCCATGGCCAGCGCAAATTGAGCTCGGGACCCAGGCGCCAGACCAGATCGCCTTCCGTGCCGTTGCCGGAAGTCGTGAGCAGAGTCACGTTGTCGTCGTACTCCAAAGCGGTGGACACCACCAGAGCTAAGGGCTTCTCGGCACCTTCAATCGAGTCGCCGGGTGTCAAAAGCCCCAAGGCGAGAATCCCGCAGAAACTCCTCAGGTGAAAGATCCCTGAACCGTTCGCAGCGTCGTTGGCAAAGGCTTTCATCGAGAATCACATCCTGCAGCTCGCGATTCCGGTGGGACCGAGGCAAGCTGGCCGTGAGCTGTTTCGAGCTGTCATCTTCAACGCTGACTCTGAGCCCGTCCTCAGCCCCTGTCATGAACATCGATCACGCCAGGATGTGACTTCGATCACGTTCGGCAGCGCGAACGGTCCCCCCGGACGTGATCCTGCCCTTCGGCACGGTCACAGACCCAGAGCCAGCCCTTGCGACGCCGAATCCGGCCCTCACCTTCCAACCGCTTGAGCATTCGATTCAGATGCTCGCGGGTCACCGCCAGCAATTGAGCGAGCTCCTGCTGGGTCAGCGGCATGCGCAATCGGACCCAACCGTCCGTCGCACCGACGTCGGACGCTTGCGCCATCTCCTCAAGAAAGTGCTCCAGGCGACGACGCCCTGGAAGACAAGCCAAGGCGGCGAGCTGGGCCTGGTCACACACTTCACGGCTCAACATGCGATGGACCCACCACGACGTTCGAGCATCGGCTCGGACCAGGCGCCGGAAAGCACCCGCACTCAGACAGCGCACCCGACAACTCTGCAAGGCGGTAGCGGTCGTGGCATAGGAGCGTTCGAGCAAGACCTCTGCCGCTCCCAGCATCCAAGGCGCTCGCCGCAGTCCGATGATCACCTCACGGCCGGTGGTCTGAACCCGGGTCAGCTTGACCAATCCTTGATCAAGCTGGTGGACGGCACTGGGTCGGCTGCCCTGAGCAAAAAGCTCGATTCCAGCGGGCCAAGCGTGGGCCGAGGTCCAGCTCTCTCCATGGACATCGGCTCGGGCTGCCGAAGCTGCGAAAGTCTTCTCGACGATATGCTCCGTTTTCAGCGCCAACATCTCAAACACCTCCAGTTCGATCTGCCGAAAAGAACTCGCTCTTGCTCCCGGCAGACAGTGATCGCGACCTTAGTAGGACAGCTGCAACACCATTTTCTGTAGAGAGATCGCGCTAAAATCATTTCTAAACGTTCCATCGGTTGTCGAACGTCTGGCCGACTAACGACTCCGTCGTCAGCCAGTCCTGGCGAAAGGACTCGAACGTGAGGGAAAATCGGCGCGTGCTGCCCCCCTTCCCTCCCTCGACCCGCCGATGGCTAAGGCCCTTGCCCAGGTTGCTGATCGTCCTGGGGGCGATCGCGATCTTCTGCGTCCACGCCTGGACCTATCGCGGCTATCTGCTCGACGACGCTTACATCAGCCTGCGCTATGCCCAGAATCTGGTCGAAGGCCACGGTCTGGTCTGGAACCCGGGTGAGCGGGTCGAGGGTTACACCAACTTCTTCTGGGTGTTGCTGGGAGCGCTCTTCCTGAAGCTGAATCTCGACGCCATGGTCGCCCTGCAGGCGGTTTCTGCCCTCTCGGTGCTGGCACTTCTCGGGCTAACCCATCGTCTCGGCCAGATCGCCGGAGCCTCACCGGTCGTCCCGGCCGTCGTCTGGCTGCTCGCCGTCGAGGCGCTCGGTTACTTCGCTACTACCGGTATGGAGACGGCTTCTTTCACTCTGTTGTCGACTGGGGCGATTTACCTCGGCTTGCGAGAGGCGCAAACCGGTCAACGAAAGGGCTCGGTCGCCGTCTTCATCCTGCTCGCCCTGACGCGCCCCGAAGGACTGATGCTGTTCGCGCTCTGTCAAGGCATCTTCGCCCTCGCCGAACGCCAAGCTCGGCAAAGCTGGGGCGTCCGGCGACGCGCGACCGACGCCTCGATTTTTGGCCTCGCCATCGGTGCCTGGGTCGGCTGGCGTTATGCCTTCTACGGTGAGCTACTGCCCAATACCTACCACGCCAAAGTCACCGGCGGTGCCGAGCAACTCTCGGGTGGCCTGCTCTATTTGCGCGATGCCTCGCTCTACCATCCGGTTTTCGCCGGCGCCTTGCTCCTGCTCGCCGCCGTGTTGGCGTGGCCGAGGTGGCGATCTCATCTGCGCAGCCCCGAGGTCCCAGCTCTGTGGACCTTGACCCTCGCCTGGCTCGGCTATGTTCTGGCGGTCGGCGGCGACTCAATGCCTTTCCATCGATTTCTCATGCCCATGTTGCCATGGGTCGCCGTGCTGACCAGTGTTGCCCTGGCGACGGTCTGCAAGATCTGGCGCCCCCTTGGGATCGGCGATCGACCACTGATCCTCGCCGGCGTCTTGCTGATGGTGCAGATCGTCGCTGGCGGGCGGAGTGAGGAGCCGATGCGCGCTTTCGTCGCCCATCGCACGACCCTCGTCGGTCTCGAGACCGGCCGCCATCTGGCGGTGGAGCGACCTTCGACCGACCTGTTGGCGGTCAACACTGCCGGCGCCTTGCCCTGGGCCAGTCGTCTCCCCAGCCTCGACATGCTCGGCCTCACCGACCTCGAAATCGCTCGCCGTGACGTCTACGTCATTTCACCCCGTTGGTCCGGCCATCGCCGGGGCTGGGGTGATTATGTGCTGTCCCGACGGCCAGCGATCATCGTCTGGTACAACTCCGCTGGCGCCCGCGTGCCCCATTATCTCGGGGATCACCAGCTCGCCGACGATCCCGCCTTTCGCTTCTTCTATCAGCTGCGTCGGGTCGAGCTACCAGCGATCGGACAAGAACAGGTCGAGCCGAGCTCCGAAAGCGCAGCTCGTGCGGTCGCCAGCTTTCCCGGTACCCCTTTCGGCTCCGGCACCGGTCACGACATGATCTCCCCGAATCTCGGCTTGCGCTTTGAGCTCCGACCCGCCTCCCCCTGGCAGGGTCGTCTTTGGACCACGACCTTCGCCTACCAAGCTCCGATCCTCTTCCACTACTTTGAGCAGCGCCCAGCCCATCAAACTCTGTGGCCCTTGCTGGAAGCGGCCGACGGTGATCTCAACCGCTTTCTCGACGCCGTGATTGAACATTGGCAAACCGACACCAAAGCTTTCGACCCGCAAGCCCGTCGTGACGTTGAACGGCTGTGCGAGCAGGCCCTCAACCACGTTCAGGCTGGCCGCATACTGGCCGCCAAGGAGACCCTGAGCCTCGCCGCCACCCGCAACTCCACGGCTCGCTCGCCCCTTGTCGGCCAGTACATTGCCAACCTGGCGGTCGCTGAGAACAACCTTTTTCTCGCGGTCCAGGCTCAGCTGGAAGCGCTACGCCTGGCTCCGAATCATAAGCTTTATCGCGTCAACCTGGAGCGACTATTGACCGTTCCCTTCCAGGATTTCATCCGCCAAGATCGGCGGGCCGGAGCTACGGATCGATAAAGTTAAAAAGCGCTTCGAAAAACTGATCGGCGATCTCCGGAGCCTCAATGCGGGGCACGTGGAAACCGCCGGGAATCATCACCAGCTCGGCGCCGCCCCCCCACTCGCCCGCTAACTCGGCCGAGTCATCACGGGCAGGGAAAGGATCGTGCTCACCCATGATCACCAGCCCGGGAACCTCGGCCGCGGGGGCGTCGATGACCGGCAGGGGAAAATCCCAAAAGGCTAGACCCGGCCCGGTCGGGTAGGTTCCCGGTTGAGTCGCATAAACATAATCTCGCAGCTCCTGTACCGGTGAAAAAGCCAGCGTCAAATCGAGGAAATTAGGCTCGAAATATCCGTCTTCAAAGCTGCGAAGAAAAGCTTCGAAATTGGCATCAAAAAACCCTAAAACACCTTCGTCATAATTCTTATAAGTGACGACAGACATAGTCACCGAACGAACTCTATTCGGTTCATCGGCCAGCTGGGCGGCAATCTCAGCACCATATCCTTCACCGATCAGATCGACCTTGTCGACACCCCAAAAAAACCGAATAAAGTTGACCAGTCGGCGCGCCGGTTGAACCTGAGTCCCGTAGTTGACCAGGCTGCCATCTTCGGGAATGTAGCTATCCCCAACCCCGATATAGTCGTAAGTATACGCGATAAAGCCGCGCTTAGCAGCCATCGCAGGGCCGTTGTACCCCTCCACCGGAATGCTCCAGAAGTTACCGCGAAACTCCGGACCGGTGAGGAATAGCGCGGCTCGCGCCGGCTCTCGAAGCAAAGATGCGAGTGAAAAATGTACGGTTACCGCGATCTTCTTGCCCGGAGCGACCCGTACCTTGTGATCGATAGTGTGAACTTTATATAGGATTTCGTCGGGAATCCCCGAGGCTGCAGCAGGCTGCGTTGGGAAGGTCAAGCAAAAAAAGACAGCGACGGTCGCTGCTACTGTCACGATCCCGGTGTTTTTGAAATTCAATTTCCAGCTTGAACGCTTCGATTCGGTTCTCATCAAAATTCCTCCCTCGCGTGGGTCCGTTGGCGTTCCTTCTTGAGCAAGACCTGGAAGATGCTCGGCTCTGGTACATCAGGGCGTTGAGCTCGTGTCGATCGACGGTGACTGGGTCTCGCCCACCGGCCAATTCGGCCGGTGATGTATGCAAATAGCAAAATGCGGGCCAACTTTCGCAGTCGCCTCTCCTCCGACGGTCGACGGCGAGGTCAGATCACTTTTCTACGCGCTCAAAAAGGCTGAATTTCGCAGATCTGCCGTCCACTCGTCCCGGTTTCTCCGGAATTCTGCGACTTCATCAGGAAAATAAAATTTGCATGAAAAAAGTCATTCATCCTGCCGAACCCACCCTGACTCGGGCTGCTGAACGCTGAGCGGGGCCAGCCGCCAACATTACGGTCCACATTAAGTTGGCACCAGTGCCAACTTAATGGGCAGCCAACAAAATGGGCGGTCACCAGAGGCGGCGACAGGGGACGGCCACAGAGGGCAGCCAACCTGGGACAACAATTCGGAAGCCGCCGACCGACGACTTATTCGACGTAACCCAAGGAGCGCAGCCGGCGCAGATCTTCGGCGCTTGGCGGACGCGTCTCGGTGTCGCTGGCTCGGACCCAGCGCTGGAGATGCTGACGCAGGTCGAGGGCCTCGCCAGCTCCTGTTGGGTAAAGGTCGACTGTTTCTGAGGGATCCGTGGCCAGGTCATATAGCTCGAATGCGTTGTCCGGAGTCTGCCCCGGAGTCCAGATCAGCTTGCGATCCCCCAGAATCACGGCGCGGAAGCGTCCCGCCAGATCAAAGCTGACCCGCCGACGCACCAGATCAGGGTAGAAGCTTCGGCCACTCTCAGCGAACACCGGACGCGACGACAGGGGCCGACCTTCGAAGGCTGGCAGCAGGGAGCGACCTTCGAACTGAGGCTGCACGGGTTCGGAGTCCAGAGCCAACAGATCGATCAAGGTCGGAGTGACGTCGACCAAGGAGACCCAGTCGTCGACGATCGCTGGCCGAGCCCGGGCATCCCCGGGTGGCAGAACAAACCCCAGGGGTACCCGCAAGCTAGCGTTGTAGACATAGTCTCCATGGTCGTAGAAGAAGTCGTGCTCGCCCAGGCTCTCCCCATGATCGGCGGTGAAGACGATCAGCCAGTCGTTCTTGACTCGGGTTTTGAGCCCTTCCACCAGGCGGGCGATCTGATCGTCGGTCGCGCGCACATCAGCGGCGTAGAGACGACGGATGTGAGCGTTGACCTCCGGCGACAGTGGGTTGCGATACACCGCCTCTTGTTTGGGCAGGTCGCTGGGGTAAGCCCGATCGCCGACGCCGCCGGGCTCGGAGCCGAAGCCTCTGGAATATCGGCCTCGGTAGTCCGGAGCGAACTGCTGCACCAACTCCTGCGGCGGCCAATACGGGACGTGGGGATCGATATAGTGAACCCAGAGGAACACCGACCGATCGCGCCAGGTCGCGTCGATATGGCTCAACACGCTGTCGGTGGTCGTCGCGGCGGCACGGGCATCTCCTGCCGCGTCATAGACGGTAAAGCCACGATCCAGTCGACGGTCCGTGGTCAGCACATGGTTCGAGACCACGGCGACCGTGTGATAGCCCTGCTGCTGCAGCAGTTCGGCCAGGCTGACGACCTGATCGGAAAGCGGGTCATAGAGAGTGCGGACGCCGGTGGTATGGGGGTAAGCGCCGGTCAGCAGACTGGCGAGGGCCGGCGTAGTCCGCGGCACCGGCGCCAAGGTATTTGGAAAGCTCAGGCCGCCGGCGAGCAGACTGTCGAGATAGGGAGTGGTCGGCAGTTCGTGGCCCAACGAGCTGAGATGATCGGAACGCAGGGTGTCGACGGTCAGCAGGAGGACGTGTTGAGGAGAGGCTGGAGGTGCCGGTTCCGACACCGGGCCGCAGCCGGCGACGATCACCGCAAGGAGGATCCATCCTCGAGCCATCCGCTCTGACACTAGAAAGCGTCGACCGTCGACCGATCCGGAAACGACGCACTAGCGCCCATGCGGGTGACGGCGAGCGCCGCAGCGGCGTTGGCGAAGGTGAGGGCAGCGGTCAGGTCAAGCTCCTCGCTGAGGGCCACCGCTAAAGCACCGGCGAAACAATCCCCCGCACCGGTGGTGTCGACCGCCACTACCTCACGGCCACGCACCTCTGCGAGCTCGCCTCGCCAAGCACCGATCGCTCCCGCGGCCCCAAGGGTCAGCACGAGGCCGAGGTCGGCCTGGCGTGAACGCTGCTCGACAGTAGCGCGAAGCGCTGCAGCGGCATTGAGACTCAGTTCTTCGCCGAAGAAGGTCGAATACTCATGTTCGTTGACCAACACCAGGTCGAGGTTGCCCCAAGCGCTCTTCGGCAAGCGGACCGCCGGTGCGGCGCTGAACATCGTGATCAGGCCTCGCTGTCGGCCTCGAGCCAGAAGCTCGAGAGACGTTTCGATCGGGATCTCGTTCTGTAAGACCAGCAGATCTCCAGGCTGAGCGTCGACCAACGCCGCACAGTCGTCCGCCGTCAGAGTCGCGTTCGCCCCCGAGACGACCGTGATGGAATTTTCACCGTCCGCGCCGACCACGATCAGCGCAGTGCCGGTCGGCTCCGAAGGCGACTCGACCAGGCCTGCCGCTAGCCCCTGAGCCGTCAGGTAACGCCGCATCTCACCACCGAAAGCGTCGGTCCCGATCTTGCCAGCAAAGCGCACCTGCCCGCCGAGCCGTCGCGCCGCGACCGCCTGATTCGCCCCCTTGCCGCCGGGGAAATACTCCAGGCCAGTTCCGACAACGGTTTCGCCCGGCCGTGGGGCACGCTCGGCGGAGACCACGATGTCCTGATTGACCGAACCCACCACATAGATCGTCTTCATCTGTCACCCTCGAACGACTTAAATCCGTCACAAAGTTATCGCATTCCAGCAAGAAATAGAGCCCAGCGAGCTTCGACGTTTCGGACGACGCCTCACGTAAAATGAAACTTAGAGGCATGCCTGAACCTGAGATCAACAAAGACCGCGGTGAGATCACCCGGCTACTGGCCGCTTGGGGTGGTGGCGACGACGAGGCTCAGGAGCAGTTGGTCAAGATCACTTATGACCATCTGCGGCGGTTGGCCCGGGGTTATCTGCGCAAAGATCCGGCCAGGCGATTCTTGCAGACGACGGAGATCGTGCACGAAGCCTACCTGCGGTTGGTCGAGGCCGACGTGCCCTACCGGGATCGCGATCATTTCTTCGTCATCGCCGCCCGCACCATGAGAAGGATCTTGGTCGATCAGGCCCGGCGCCTGGCCGCTAGCAAGCGCCAGGGCTTGGCCGACGAGCTGCCGCTGATCGAGTCGGATCTGGCCACGGAAACGCCCGCGGGCCTCCTCGATCTCGACGTCGCGCTGCAATCCCTCGCCACCGTCGACCGGAGAAAGGTCCAGGTGATCGAGCTGCGCTACTTCGCGGGTCTGACCCTGGCGGAGACCGCCAGAGTCTTGAAGATTTCCACCGCCACCGTCGAGCGGGACCTGCGCATGGCCAAGGCCTGGTTGACTCAAGCGGTGACGGATTAAAGGCGTGGATCCGGCCACCTGGCAGCACCTGGAGGGCTGCTTCTTCGAGGCCCTGGAATTGGAGCTCGAAGCCCGGGAAGCCTGGCTGGCCGAGCTCGACGAAGAAAATGCCGAGCTGACTGCGCAGATCCGGCGATTGCTGGCCGGCGACCAGGGCGCGGGCTGGATCGAAGCGTCGATCGAGGACGCCTGCTCACGAACTCCATGGTTCGACGTGCCGCCGTTGGAGGATCCGCTGCCCGACGGCTCGGAGCGTCGCCAGATCGGGCCCTATCGGTTGATCCGGGAGCTGGGGCGAGGCGGACTGGGCACCGTCCACCTGGCCGAACGGGACCACCGCGAGTTTCGCCAACAGGTGGCCATCAAGCTGATCAAGCGGGGCATGGATACGGACCAGATCGTCCGCCGCCTGCGCCAGGAACGACAGATCCTCGCCGGGCTCAATCATTCGAACATCGCCCGTCTGCTCGACGGCGGCAGTACCGACGATGGCCTGCCCTACTTCGTCATGGAGTTGATCGAAGGCGAACCGATCCTCGACTTCTGCGACCGCCACCAGCTCGACGTCGAGCAGCGGTTGCGACTGTTCATCGACGTCTGCGCCGGCGTCGAGTTTGCGCACCGCAATCTGGTCATCCACCGCGACCTCAAGTCGAGCAACATCCTGATCACCTCAGGCGGCGAGCCTAAGCTGGTCGACTTCGGCATCGCCAAGTTGCTGGACACCGACCATCCTCGAAGCCAGCTCCTCACCACCTTGCCGGGGCTGCGGGTGCTCAGCCCCGACTGCGCCAGCCCCGAGCAGATCCGCGGCGAGCCGTTGACCACCGCCACCGACGTCTACTCCCTGGGAGTGCTCCTCTGTCGACTGCTCACCGGTCAACCGCCCTACGAGCTGACTGAGATCACCGCCACCAGCCTCGAGCGAACGATCTGTGACCGCGCCCCCCAAAGTCCCTCCGGACTGGCGCGTCGGCTCGACGTCCCGCCTCCGGGTCTCGGGCCGACTCCGGCGCAGCTCGCCCGGCATCTCGACGGTGATCTCGATCACATCGTGCTCAAGGCCCTGCGCAAGGAACCCGGCGATCGCTACCTCTCGGTCCAAGAGCTGGCCGCCGACCTGCGCCGTCATCTGAACGCGGAACCGGTCACGGCACGCCAGGGCGCCCGCGTCTACCGCCTGAGGCGTTTCGTTCGCCGGCACCGGACCGCGGTGGCTCTGGCGTCGAGCTTCGTCCTGACTTTGCTATCCACCACCGCCGTCGCCGTCTATCAGCGAGAACTCGCGGATCGAGCACGTCAGGAAAGCGAAGACGCGATCGACCTGCTCGAAGATCTGCTGGTGCAGCCCGCCCCGGGGCAATCCTTGAGCGAAAGCACCACCCTGGGTGAGGTGCTGGAAGGTCAGGCCGATGTGCTCCTAAAATCCGACCTCTCGCCGCGGGCAACGGCACGGGCGGCCGAGGTTATCGCCGCCTTGCAACATCGTGTCGGACAATATGGAACCGCCCTCGAACTCTGGCAACGGACCACGGCTATCCATCGCCAGCTCGGGGATACCGGCCCCCTGATCGAGAGCCTCGAGCCGCTGGGCGAATCTGCCCTCGCTGCTGGCCGCTACGATGAGGCTCAGGAGGCCTGGCTGGAAGCCCTGGTTCTTCTCGAGCACGATCCGAGATGGCGGCACCTGCGGCCCGATCTGCTCAATTCCATAGCGGTTCTGGCCGCCACCCGGGGTGAGAACGACCGCGCCGAGGCGCTCTTGGAGGAGGCGTTTTTGCTCGCCAACAAGTCCGGCGTCGCCACCGTGACCCTCGGTGACATCCTCGACAATCAGGCGCAGGTGCTGCAACGTCAAGGCCATCACCAGCCGGCGGAAGAAAAACTCCGGCAAGCGCTCCGCGTCCGTAGCTTGGCGATGGGGGCTGCCGATCCGAGGACCGCCGCCACCCAGGGCCGCTTAGCCGCCTTCCTCACCACCCAGTTCCGGCTCGAGGAAGCTGAAACGCTCTTTCTCGAAACCCTGGAGATCCAGGATCGGACCCTGGTCGCCCACCATCCGGAAGTCTTGAACACCCGCCTGAACTATGCCGTCCTGCTCAAACGGTCGCAACGGATCGATGAGGCCGAAGCCCAGCTTTCGGAAATCCTTGCACGGATCGAACCGCGAGACGACCACGATCCGCAGCTCCTCAGTTATACCCAGAATCAGCTGGCCGACCTCCTCCGCCGACGGCTCGCGGCCGGAGGTGTCGAGCGGGCCGGAGACTTGGAACGGGCTCGAGACTTCGAGCGAGCCAAAGGACTCTACCTGGCGAGCCTTGCGATCAGGAAACGCATTTACGGAGAGAGCGACCTCAGAGTGTCGAGCCCGATGTTCGGACTCGGCCGGCTGTATCTCGCCGTCGGTTCCGCCGAGCTCGCTGAGCCTTACCTGAACTCAACGGTCGAGATCCGCAGAGCCCACTGGCCCACGCCCCATCGTCAGCTAGCCGACGCCCTTGGAGTCTGGGGACAGAGCCTGCTCGAGCTGGGTCGGCTTGAACAGGCACGACCGGCGTTGGCACAGAGCCTGGAGCAGCAAGAAGCTCTCGGCCGCCGCCAGGAAGCGGAACGGGCACGACAGCTTCTCGACCGCATCGAGAAGCCGTCGGCTTAATTTAAGCGCTCAGTCCGATCCGTACGCTCGAGCCGGTCCAAGCGCTCAATCCGGCCCGAGCGCTCGAGCCGATCTGAAGATCTGGAGCAGGATCGAATCGCCACGAGCCTCGCGCCCGAGCTCGACCGTCACCCAGGGTCCTCCGGAATCAGCTGAGACGCCTTCGTAGCTCTGAAATGCGTACTGCATTGCGGTCGCCAGGTCCTCCGCGAAGTCCCAGGCCGAGTCGGGATCGCCGGAGAGGTAAGTCATCTGAATCTGGCCAGGTGCACTGACAGAAGTCAGCTCCGGCGAGTTCCAGGACGTCTCTCGACCTGCGCAGTCCTCAGGATCGATCATGTGACTCAGGGTCGTACCGCTTGACGGGTAGGGAGAGGGCCTCAGGAAAAACTCCAAGCGATCTCCCATCGCCTGAGCCCAAACCGTTTCCAACAGCTCACCGGTGACGGGGCCTCCTTGCTTTTGCGAGGAAGAGCTGCCGACGCCAAGTTCGAAGGCTCCGGTGAGGCCATCGACCCCACCATCCCCCGTGAAGTCGATCCCAAACCTGCCGACATACTGGCACGAGATTGCGGAGAACCGGGAGCCCTGGACAGCGAAGGCGCGGTCACCGTTCTCAAAGACCTGAAGATGGATTTCGATCTCATCCCCCTCCAAAACGAAGAGCTCGCCTTGAAAAGGGCCCTCGGCCTCGCCGACTTCGAGGGTCAATACCTGAGCGTTGAGAGGACCCGTAATGGACAGGACGCGCAGTTCTACGGCCGCCGTCGGCGCCGGGCCCACGACGACGATCGCGTAGTTTTCAGCAGGCTCGCTAAAGCCGCTGCCGGTCAGGGTGACCGTCGCCCCAGGAGACGCTGCAGGCGGATCGACGTCATCGACGGTGAAGGCCGAGGCGAGCAGCGGAAAGGTCATCCCCAGGCACACCAGGGCCATCCGCAAATAGGACCAGCTCGACCGATGTGGCGTGGTTCCGCCGTGCTCAGAGCTATCGATTGCCATCGTATTCATGACCAGTTCCGCGGTTGGGTTTGGAGGTGGCGAGCGCCTATTGATTTTCGGCCAGCTCGGAGGCGGTCCCGTTGTCGACGACCGGCACACCGAAGATCGTATTGCCGATGACTTTCGAGCTGACGGCGGTGAAGCCGATCTCGATGTTCATCGAGAGGTTGGCCGACACCGTGTTTCGCTCGAAGCGGTTGGAATCACCGTCGTCGAGAATCCCGGATATCCCGCTGGTCCCGACCAGGTTACCGATCACCCGATTGACGCCGCTATTGTTGACCGTCCAGATGCCGTAGTTCACAGCTCCGTCCAGCTGGTTGTCGGCGATCAGACAGCCCTTGGCCAGCAAGGTGATGCCGTTGTCGTTATTCTCGATCCAATTCGAGGTCACCCGAATCCGGTAAACCTGTTGCAAAAGGATGCCATCGGCACCGGTGTCGTGAATGTAGTTGCCGTAAATCTCAACATCGCGAGAAAGGTTGCCGCCCGTGCCGATGACATGAATTCCGGCGTCATTGCATTGCTCGATCTCAAAGCCGACGATCGAAATAAAGGAGCTATCGATGATGGTCACACAGCTCCCGCCGGTCGAGCCGTCGATCTTCGGCTGGCCGGACGGGACCGGCACAAAACTTCCGGCGGCATAGGCTCCCACCACGCTAGGAGCTTTGGCAGCGACCAAACTCAGGTCGTTCATGCCCATGATCAGCAGGTTCTCGGTGAAGGTGCCGGGCGGTACGGTGATCGTGTCACCGGGGGACGCCGCGTTGATCGCATCCTGAATCGTCGGGAAAGGATTCAGAACCTCGAGCACCGCGGCTGAGGAAGGGCTGGCGACAACGAAAAGGGCGACGGCGAGGATGAAAAGGGCGTGCAGGGGTCGTGCAGACATGAGGCCTCCTTTGTGGGTGATGGGGGTTCACCTGGGGAAGCGCAGGAACCTGACCGACTCCATCATGGCGTTTCGCCTTTTTCCTCGTCTTCGAAAGCCACGGAGCTGCCAGCCGCTGTCTGCGGCGGGTGAAATCGAGCTTTCCGCGGACGTCGCACGCAGCGCCGAACCGGCGAATGAGGCTCAAAAACCAAGATCCTGGCCCTCATTCCTTGGATTCGGACGATCACCTCGAACATCCGTTTCGGCTCGCGCCCCCCCGCAACGCCCGATACCGGGCTGCTTCTTGAGGTCTATCCCAGGCTTCATAGAGCTCGACAATGCGCTCGAGTGCCTCTTCGGCGTAGCGTGATCCCGCCCCTTTCTTCTCTTTCAGCAGCGGATAGCTCTCGAGCAAGAGCGATTCCGCTTTTTCATGACGCTGGAGTCCGACTAGACAGCCCCCCAGCATACTTTCGGCATTGGCTCGTCGCCAATGATCTGCGGGTAGAGTGCGTCGAAAGATCTCAATTGCCTGGTGGATGAGGGGCTCAGCCCCTATGAAATCACCTCGAAGATTTAGCAGCCGCGCCAAGCTGTTCAAGCTGATCGCTACAGCAGGGTGCGACTTGCCTAGCAGTCTACGTTTTATGTCCAACGCTTCGCGAAGTATCAATTCAGCGGCCTCAATCTCGCCCTGCGCGTGCAATGATCGTCCTAAATTGCTCAGCACGTAGCCGACGTTAGGGTGGTCTTCACCAAAGAGTCGCCGATACATCTTCAGAGATTCACGGAACAATGATTCCGCGGCTTGATCGTCGCCCTTGAACTGTAGCAAGCTCGCCAGGTTGTGCAGATTGCCGGCGACCTCCGGGTGATCTTCACCAAGAGCTCGACGATTGGTTGCCAACGCACTGCGAAACAACGGTTCGGCGCCCTCATAGTCGCCTTTCGAGACCAAGAGACCGGCCAGATTATTCAAACTATTCGCGACATCAGGGTGCCGCTCCCCCAATAGGCGATTTCGGAGGTCAAGCGCCTCACGATAAAGCACATCGGCCGTCTCGAGATCTCCTTTGGAATGAAGCGAGGCAGCCAAATTGTTGATGCTTTCGGCGGTTTCGGGATGGCTATCACCAAGCAACTGGCGACGGAGCGCCAAAGCTTCTCGGCTCAAAGCTTCCGCGCCGTCATAGTCTCCTTTGTTGTATAGGAGCAACGCTAACTCATTCAAGCTAGTGGCCACATCGACATGTTCGTTGCTCAGCAATTGTCGTCGCAACACAAGCGCCTCGCGAAACAGCGTCTCAGCCCCCTCGTAGTCGCCTTTCGAACGGAGGACCAGTGCCAGCTCCTTGAGGCTTTCTGCAACGTCGAGATGCTCGTTGCCATGTAGCTCGCGCCGCATTGCCAAAGCCTTCTCGATCAAACGAGAAGCCACAGCAGGTAGCCCAAGATTGCGATACACCTTGCCAATAGTATTCATCAACCTGGCCTGGATCTCGGGCTGATCACGGAGCTCGTGTTCGATCCGCTTCGCACCACGGTCGAGGATCTCGCGCGCAGTGATCTCGTTTCCGCGCGTTTCGTCGGCCGCAATTGCCCAAGGGTCAGCTATTTCAAAGAGGTCGATCAGGAAATCCGCAACCTGGCGAGCGGCCTTCGCTTCGAGAGCCATCTGACGAGCCTGTTCTGCGGCTTCACGCTCTCGACGCTCAGCCTTGCGAGCCCGCCTCCGACTCTCCAGGGATCGCAGTCGCTCAGCGAGTCGTAGAGCGCTGCCAAACCGTCGCTCCGGCACCCCGTCAACCGCAGCTGCAATGTCCTCTGCGAGCAACTCATCCTCGATGTCCCGTCGCCATCCTGGAGCCAAAGCGCGACCGAAGTCGCCGACCAGCAGTTGATATAAGAAAACTCCGAGGGCAAAGATGTCAGCCTGAACGGTTGCGGTTTTCCCTTCCAACAACTCCGGCGCCATGTAGAGTCGCGTGCCCGCCTGCGGGTCCGAGGGTTTCTCGACCATCTCGGTGGTCCCCGGAGAAGTTATCCCGGCGGCGGCCAGCCTCTGAGGGTCCATCAGACGCCCGACACCAAAATCGGTCAGCTGAGCGAACGGATTGCCCTGCGGATCATTGGTGATCAGAACATTGCCTGGCTTGACGTCCTTATGTAGAACGCCCACGGAATGCGCCGCTGCCAAGGCCTCCGCGACCTGTGCCAGAATCTCCAGGCGAGTCGAGAGGGGCACTTTCTCGAGACCGCCCTGCTTTTCCGCCCAATCGAGAAGGCTGCCGCCGGTCGTGTACTCTGACTCGATGAAGTAAGGTTCCTGCTCAAAATTCCAGTCCAAGATTCGAGTGATGTCGGCACGATTCCCGAGCTCTTCTTTGAGCAATCTGAAAAGGGTGATTTCTCGTTGGAGCGACCGCAGGCTCTTGGCTTCATAACAAAACTTGAAAACCCGTCGATCCCGGGTCTTCTTGTGCGCAGCGAGCCAGACCTCCCCCATTCCCCCTTCGCCCAGCCGCTTTTCCACCCACCAGTTGGTCCGTTGAGGAATTTCAAGTCCGGGTGCCGGGCGCCAACCTGGAATCGCCCCTTGGGAGACCAGACGCCGCGCATGCTGGGACTCCTCCGGCGCTGTGAGCGGTGCCGAGCCTTCCCGGCCCACCTCAAAGATCTCGATCGGCTCCTCAAGACTCTCGAAAAGATAACTCCCGTGCGCAAGCCATTTCTGACCGGATTCAAACACCACCGTGTCTGTCGTTCCGCGTCGTGCGAGGTTGAAGGCACCTTGCGTCATCAAGGTTTGATGATCCGCTGCGAGCAACGCCAAACGCGTGACGATCGTCGTCTCCAGCGGCTCAGCGAACGGCGTCGGGGTTTGCTCCAGGTTTGCCTCGACAAGATGAATCCCCACTCGCCCAGCGACTTCGACTCCTAAATCTCGGGACCAGTTTTCCAGGGATCTGTGAAAATCTAGTGCGTACCTGACGGCATTCGCCGGTCGATCGAAGATCAATAGATCTCCGGCGGCCACGATCTTCTGCCCCCCATGCTCCGCCAGCAGATCCCGTAGGATCATCTCGTAGCGAAGACGATGTTCCTGTTGACGACCAGCGCGCAGCCACTCACCGACCAACTGCGTCTTCAGGAGCGTACTTGCCTCGCGCCCCGCCAAAGCAGCGGCCACCACTTCCGCTGAGGAAGGCCGTCGATCCGGCTTCTCCTCCAGGCAACTCAGAATCATGCGCTCGACAGACGCATCCAGTCCTTGGACCAGGCTTGAAGGAGCTATCGGGCTCACTTCTCGAAGCCCGACCAGCTCTCTCGGAGATCTAGCAACAAACGCTGGACGCCCAGTGAGCAACTCATAGAGCACCAAGCCGAGCGAATAGAGGTCGCTCCGGACGGACACTTCCGTTCCAGCCAGCTGTTCGGGCGCCATATAGGCTGGCGTGCCCGCAGCGCCCCCCTTCATGGCAGGCTCTACCAGAGTGGCAACTCCAAAGTCGGTGATCCGCGCCCTCCCACGACCGTCGATCATCAAGTTCGCGGGTTTGAGATCCCGATGCAGGATGCCTTGCTGGTGGATGGCAGCGAGGCCGCTAGCCAGAGCATTGCCGATCTCACTCGCCCGTTCATAAGGCAGCCGCCCGACTCTACGCAGCAGCGAAGCCAAATCCTCGCCGTCGATGTACTCCATAGAAAGGAAGAGACTGCCCTTGGCTTCACCGAGGTCAAAGATCCGACAGACGTTGGGGTGAGTCACCTGACGGGCGATCTTCACCTCGCCCAAAAAGCGCGACCTCATCGCCGCATCATTCTTCAATGCCTCGGGCATGAACTTCAGGGCGACCGACAGTTCGAGCTTGAGATCTTCAGCTCGGTAGACCTCTCCCATCGAACCCCGCCCAAGAAGGCTGACGACCCGATAACGGTCAGCGAGAATCGTACCGGGGGAGAACGGGCTCGACTTCGTCCCGAACTGACGCGTCCGAACCTTTGAGGGATTCAAACGCCTCAAATCTCGGACAGTCGTGCTTTCTCCTTTGAGAACGCCTGGAGGCTGTTCCTGACGGGCCTCACTCGAAGCCGCCATCGGTCGTGTTGCGAACTCGGTTCCACACCACGGGCAGACCGGGATATCGGCCGTCACCTCTTCGTCACAGGAATGACATCTCATGCTAGGCGGTTTTTCTAGCGACCGCATCTGAAGATCGCTAAAGAGAGTCGACTTTACGACTCTAGCACCGACCGGCCTCTCCGCCTACGTGCTTGCCGAGCGGCACTCAGCTTTCGACGAAAGCATCGGACGTCTTGCGAGCCCGTCGCGACGACACGCTCGAGATCGGGCCTACGACTCGCCGCGCTTGATGTCGTACTGCTCCATCTTCTTATAGAGATTGGAGCGAGGGGTCTCGACCAGCTGCGCCGTCTGAGTGACGTTCCAGCCACACTCCTCGAGCTTGTGGACCAGGAACAGGCGCTCGGCGAGATCGCGAAACTCGCGCAGAGTCTTGACCGCGAGGAGTGACTCGGAGATCTCGGGACGGGCACCGCCGCCGGAACTGATCACGTCCTGCTTGTCGATCACCGGCCCCGGGCTGAGAATCAAGAGTCGCTCGACCAGATTCTTCAACTCCCGAACGTTGCCTTTCCAAGGCAACGTGCAGAGGTGCTCGAGCGCTTCCGCAGCGAACTCCTTGGGGCGGTAGTTGTTAGCTTCGGCGTAGCGACGCACGAAGTACTCGACCAAGGGCGGGACGTCGTCCAGCCGCTCGCGCAGGGGCGGCGTGCGGATCGGAATGACGTTCAGACGGTAATAGAGGTCTTCCCTGAAGTTGCCCTCGGCGATCTCGTTTTCAAGATCCTGATGGGTAGCGGCGACCACCCGCACGTCGACGCGGATCGACGTCGCGGCGCCCACCGGCTCGACCTCGCCGTTCTGCAGCGCTCGCAACACTTTGGCCTGGGTGCGAGCCGACATGTCGCCGATCTCGTCGAGAAAGATGGTGCCGCCGTCGGCGGCGACGAACTTGCCCATCTGCTTGCGCATGGCACCGGTGAAGCTGCCCTTCTCGTGACCGAAAAGCTCGGACTCGATCAGTTCGTCCGGAATCGCCGCGCAGTTGACCTGCACGAAGGTGCGTTCCCGACGCGGACTGGCCCGGTGAATGGCCCGGGCCACCAGCTCTTTGCCGGTGCCGCTTTCACCGGTGATCAGGACCGTCGCCGGGGTGGGCGCCGCTTTCTCGATAGTCTCGCGCAGCCGCTTCATCGTCGGTGATACACCGACCATGTCGTCGGGCTCGTGACGCAGCACTCGGTTTTCGGTCTGCAGACGATGGGTCGCGACAGCATTGCGCAGCGACAGCAGGACCCGCTCTCGCTCCAGCGGTTTCTCGAAAAAGTCGAAGGCACCGCGCCGGGTGGCCTCGACTGCGGTATCGACGTCGGCGTGACCGCTGATCATCAACACCGGCATCTCGTAACCGCGCTCGCGCAGCGCGGTGAGCACCGTCAGACCATCCATCTCCGGCATCTTGATGTCGAGCAACACCGCATCCGGTGGCTTTTCAGCGATCTTGACCAGCGCTTCGCCGCCGCTCCTCGCTTCGCTGACCCGATAGCTCTCGTATTCGAGGATCATCCGCAGGCTTTCGCGGATCGACGACTCATCGTCGACGATCAGCACCGCGGCGCGGCTCGCGTTCTTCGATCTTGCCATGGCCGGGAGTCTACCGCGGAAGCGATCGAGGGATCCAACTCCCCGCGACCACCACCGCAGAATCTGCCGGAGCATGACGGATCAGGCTGACGCTGGAGCCTGATCCGACAAGGCGCATTCATCGGCCAAAGGCCGGAAGCCGCCCCCTCTTCGGGAGGGGACGGACAGACGAAGCTTACGGCACCCGGACGACGGCGAAGAACGACACCGAGTTGCCGCTGCGCATGTCGTAACGAGTCACGTACAGGCGCAAGAATCCACCGGATTCCACCTCCGCGATCGCCGCCTCGAGGTCACGAGCGGACTCGACCGGCGTGCCATTGACTTCCTGGATGAAGTCGTTGTCGCGCATGTTCTCGTCCACTAACGGGCTGTCCGCGGCCACCGACGTCACCCAGACACCCTTGACCTCGTCGGGAATGTTGTGGGTCGACCGCAGCGACGTCGTCAGATCCTGGTACTCGATCCCGAGCCACTCGATCTTGCCACTGTCGTCTTCCTCTTCCTCTTCCCGCCTCGGTGCGGCACCTTCGATCTGACGCTCGCCGAGGGTCACCTTCTTGGTGACCATCTTGCCGTTGCGCCACAGCTCGAGCTCCACCACTTCGTCCGGCGGTTGCGACGAAATGTAGTCGATCAGCTCGCGATTGTTGCGGATCTTGCGCCCATCAGCCTTGAGGATGACGTCACCGTGCTTCAAACCGGCTTCAGCGGACGGGCTGTCTTTGCGAACCTGGGAGATCAAAGCCCCATCCGGTGAGTCCAAGCCAAACGCCGCGGCGTCGTCATAGTCGAGGTCCTCGATGTTGACGCCCAAGTAGCCTCGACGGACCTGACCGGAATCGCGCAATTGCGGCAAGATCGTCTTCAACACGTTGACCGGTACCGCGAAGCCAATATTTTCCGCTCCGAAGTTGATCGCCGTGGCAATGCCAACCACCGCCCCGGTCAGATCGACCAAAGGCCCACCCGAGTTGCCAAAATTGATCGCGGCATCGGTTTGAATAAACTTCTCCAGCGACGGATCCGCGGTGATGTTGATCGATCGCGCCTTGGCGCTGACCACTCCGACCGACACCGAGTTCTCGAGCCGCAGCGGACTGCCGATGACCATGATCCAGTCGCCGACCCGCAGTGCGTCGGAGTCCGCCAGCGGCAGATAGTCGAGCGGCTCTTCCGGCTCGACCTTGAGCAGCGCCAGATCGGTCGCCGGATCCTTGCCGACGATCTCGGCTTCGAGCTGCCGCCCGTTCAGCGCCACCATCAAGCCGGTGGCGTCTTCGATCACGTGATGGTTGGTGACGATCAACCCGTCGGCGCTGATCACAAAACCGCTACCTGAGGAGTCGGAGCGGCGCTCCTCAGGCTCTTGCTGCTGGGGCTGACGCCGCCGAGGTCCGAAGAAGAACTCGAATGGATCGGCACCGCGCATCTGTGCCTGGCCCCGCTCGATCTTGGTCGCTTGAATCGAAACCACCGCTGGCGACACCGCCTCGGCGAGATCGGCGAAACTCGGTAAGCCACCGGCAGTCGGCGTGACCGACACAGCTTTCTTGATCTGTGTCGGCTCGGCATCCGAGGTCGGCGCCAGAGTGGCGACGCCGGACAGGGCCATGCCAAAGACAGTGCCTACAAAGATCAAGGCCAGCGTTGAAATTCGGCGTCCGCGCTGATTCTGCATCAAAAACTCCTTACTGCTTGAGGAAGCCAAGATTGGCGATTGGATAAGCGATGTTGAGGATTGAGGTCTTGCGGGTTTTGAGACCGGAGGGACAATCTGTGTTGGGTGTCTGCTGAAGTCGGATTCGCAGGAGCAGCTTGCGACTGCTGATCCCTACGCTATCCCACTCATTCCAGATTGAAGCAAGTTTTTTGCCAAGGCTGAAACTCGAGGTGCGCGATTGCTGTTTTCAAGCTCACGCACTAGAATCTTTACGCTTTCAGGCAGGTGCTGAACGGTAGACTTCGCGTTTCGTGGGTTGAGCTCAAGAAAGCGCCAAAATGGCACAAGTCAAACTCGACGCGATCTGGCTCTGCTCCTGAGGTCCGCGGTTCTGGTACCCACCTAGCCTTACCTGTAGGCACCCCCACGATCCCGCAGGCACGCCCACGACAGGGTGTGTGTCCGGCAGTTGTGGAACGCAATCAGTTGCGTAGCCTTATGAGTTGGTCTATAGTCCGAAGGACCAGCTGCTAAGCTGGGTCAGGCTTCGTACGCATCTCCAACTCGCAACTCAGGATCGCGTTCCGGAGGCCCTGCACAGGGCATCTGATCCATCGAGGCACCGGCATCGCTTCAAGCGTTCCGGGCAAATCGCTGGTTGAAGGCCGAGGAGTCACCTTATTACCATGAGTCAATCCGCCATTGATGCACAGCTCGAAGCTGAGTTTGCGGCCGTCGCTGCCAACTCCGGTTGTGAGCTGGTGCATGTCGATTTCAGGCAGGGTCGACTCAGAGTCTTCCTCGACCGTCCTCAGGGAGTGACGATCGACGACTGTCAAACCGTCTCGAAGCAACTCTCAGCCCTTCTCGACGTCTCCGATTTCGGTGACCGTCGTTACTTCTTGGAGGTCAGCTCTCCCGGGCTGGATCGCGAGCTTTATAGTCCCAAGGACTACGAGCGCTTTCGTGGCCAGCAAGTCCGCGTGACGTTTTTTGCCGGTGAGCCGCGAACCCAGAAGACGATCGTAGGCCAGCTGGAAAAGTTTCACTCCGACGCGGCTGACGTCAGGATTCTCGAAGCGTCCGGCACCCGTCACGAGATCGCCCTTCAAGACATCAAGGTCGCCCGCTTGGAGCCTGAGCTCTAGCGTCCTATCCGTTTAACCTTTCTTTCATTCGCCTCAGGGATCTTCGAAGCCATGCCACAAGCACGAACACCCGACATTGACCTGACCCAGGTGCTACAACAGGTCGCGCGGGAAAAGAACATCGAGATGGATCGCTGGATCTCGGCGCTCGAGGACGCCATGGCGTCCGCCGCCAAGAAACAGCATCGAATCAAGGAACCGGTGCGCTCGAATTTCGACCCGGAAAGCGGCAAGTTTGAGGCTTTCATCGTCAAGAATGTGGTCGAAGAGGTCGAGGATCCGCTCGCCGAGTGGACGTTGGAAGAGGCTCAGGAAGAGCGACCGGAAGCGGAGATCGGTGACGAGATCCTGCTCCCGATCTCCACCGAAGGGCTCGGTCGAATCGCCGCTCAGTCGGCCAAGCAAGTCCTCTATCAGAGGATCCGTGAAGCCGAGCGCGAAAAGATCCACGACGAGTACATCGGTCGCGTCGGCGAAATCCTGAACGGCACGGTGAAACGATTCGAGCGCGGCGACATCATCGTCGACCTTGGACGCACCGAAGCGATTGTGCCCCGAAACGAGCAGTCCCGCCATGAGCGCTACAGCCAAGGCGAGCGCATCCGCGCGGTGATCACCGACGTCCATACCCTCCCTAAGGGACCCCAGATCGTTCTCTCGCGCACCGATCCTCGACTGCTGGTCAAGCTATTCGAGATGGAAGTGCCGGAAATCTACGATGGCACGGTGGTGATCAAGAATGCCGTGAGAGCCCCCGGCGAGCGCGCCAAGGTAGCGGTCGTCAGCCGCGAGCGCGACGTCGATCCGGTCGGCGCCTGCGTCGGCATGAAGGGTTCGAGGGTCCAGTCGATCATCCGCGAGCTGCGGGGCGAAAAGATCGACATCATCGAATACTCCGACGACCTGGTTACGTTTGCACAGAGTGCCCTGGCGCCGGCTAAGATCACCCGCGTCTCGATCACCCACCCCGGGGAACGCCCCCATCTCGACGTCATCGTCGAAGACGAGCAGCTCTCCCTCGCGATCGGTAAGCGCGGCCAAAACGTGCGCCTCGCTTCGGAGCTGGTCGGCGGCAAGATCGACATCAAGAGCGAGACCGACGTCAAAGGTGAAGTCGCTGACGCCCTGGCGCGCATGCTCCAGGATGCCCTGGGTGGCGAAGAGGAGCCCGCGGCGGCGCCTGCGGAAGCAGCGGCGGAGACGCCGCCGGCCGAACCGACTCTGCCGGACGAAGATCGGGCCATCGACTGGTCGATGGTTTCCGGCGTTACCGAGGCGACCGCCCAGGCGCTCGCCAACGCCGGTTTCGTCGCCCTCGCCGATCTTGCCGATGCAACGGCCCTCGACCTTCTGCAGGTCGAGGGGGTTGGCTCGGAGACCGCCGACTCGATCCTCGCGTGGCGGGAACAGCAAACCTCCAGCTCCGAAGAGCTTCGCCTCGGGGTGGAGCCAGAAGACGACAGCAGTACACCGTCGCTCGGCGACGATGAGTTCATGGCGGCCTTGAGCAAGGCGCTGCGTGAAAGCGAACAGCAACGAGAAGAAGAGGCGGCGGCCTCCGAAGCCGCCGCCACCGGCCTGGAAGATTCGGCGAGCTAAGGTCGCCGTGCACTAAAATCGTGATGATTTGCATCCGCAAGATGGGCTGAAATCCGACGAGAGGCTTCGATATACAAGATGGGAAAGATCCGCTTAAAAGACCTGGCCCAAATGATGAAGGTGCCTGAGCAAGACCTGATGTTCAAGCTCAAGTCGATCGGCGTGCGCATCGAAGGCGAAGACGCAGCGATCGACAGCGACATGATCCAGGCGATTCTTCAGGGCAAGCGGCTGAGTCAGCCGCGTGAGGTCATACTGCGCGACGATTCGAAAGCGACGACTCCGGCGCCGAGTCGGCCGAAACCACGGCCGTCCCCAAGCCCTCGGCGACGGACTCGCGGGCGCACCATCATTCACCGGGTCGAAGATCGAATCCGTGAATTGCCGGTGAAGGAAAAAACCGCGCTGGAGGTCGATACGCCGCAAGTGGTCGTTCCGGCCGCCGAAACGCCGGCGCCGACGGTCGAGCCTGTCCAGGCCGAGGCGACAACTCCGGAGGTCAAAGAACCTGCCAAGGCCCCGGAGGCCGAGCCTGCCCCAGCTCCCGAGACCAAAGCTCGGCCGAGCAAGGCCACCAACAAATCCAAGCTACGAGCCAAGCTCATCAGCAAGCCCACGCCGGGCTCCCCAGAGACCATTCCGGCCAAACCAGCGGCCAAGAGGCCGCAGGCGACGCCCGCAGGGCAGAATCCCAGGTCGACGGCTCCAGTCGCCGCCAAGCCTAAAGCGGCGCGCCCGGGGGCGCCCAAATCAGAACCGCAGCGCCCGGGCCCCAGCCGCCCGCGCA